>BLSH010170555.1:19147-32547 GCA_018402905.1 Glandirana rugosa | reverse complement strand
AAAAACCTGCCCCCCCCCCCCCCAAAATTGTTTTTACGGCATTGTTATATAAATATAGCAAAGTAGTGATCTTGATTTGGTGGTGACTAAATATCACCAAAAGAAAGCTTTATTTGTCTGAAAAAAATATATAAATTTAATTTGCATACAGTGTTGCATGACCGAACAATTGCCAGTTAAAGTAGCGGAGTGCCAAATAGCAAAAAATGTCCTGGTCATAAAGGGGGTAAAATCTTCCAGAGGTCAAGTGGTTAAAGAAGGCATTTTTGTTGGTACATCACATATGCCATCAATGACATGCAATTTGAAGATCTGTTAGTGGAGCCAGAGATAGTTACCTGGAAAGCATTCAAAGATGTCGTTGAGGATTTTCTTGGCAAGTACAGAGGACCAAACAACATGTTTAACCTTGTTGAACTCATGCAGCATGTGGGCATCATTATACATATAAATACATTATAGTCACTAAAAGTTCTTACTAAAAATAATATTTGTGTTCAGTTTAAAGAGGTCTATTATAATCACCAAAAGATTTTCAGGAAACAAAACTTATTATTTTTTTTATCTAGTGTAATTAAAAAGAATAAAAGCCTCAGATGCCCACAAAAGCCGGTAGAAATACTAAAAAAAAAAAAAAAAGCCTGTAAAATGATCAAAGATGATCAACTCAAGTGTAAATACAGGTGTAGAGCTCACATTTTTGTTCTTCAATAGAAAAAAATTGTATATAACCTATAAAATTGTATTGGACCATGATCATTTTTTTGTCTTTTTCATTTTGTGTGTTTTATTTGTTGTTAATGGGTGGCAAATTGTAGAAGTTGGGACCTGTAAATGTCGAGGAACGCATTGTATACGTGTAACGAAGAAAACAGCTCAATAAAAAAATCTATTTTTAAAAAAGTTAGCAATGTAATAATAACTCACAAAATATGAACTCACTGAAAATGCATTCTTCTTTCTCTTTAATAAAAAGCAGAAAACTCTTCACAGTATGGCCTTTGTCGGTCTTTGCCTGCAGCCCCAGCAACTAGCAAAGCGTTGCCTGGAGTTTTTCAGAAGTTTGAGTCTTGGGGAAGTACTCCCAGCATAGCATAATAATTCTCTTACACCAAAATAAGATGTGTATCTTTCACAAGCAATCTACATTATTATCTTTATTCGTGCCCACATAGGATAACTTATCTACATGAACCAATACAAATCCTTTTTTATTTTAGGGAGTTATTTTTTTTCCAAGCGCCAGTAAAGCCGATGTGCCCAGCTCCTGAAGACTTACAAGCTGCAATGTCCTGACACAGATAAAGTTCCTATTCCCAGGTGACATATCCCATACAGCTTTCTTTCTATCAAGATTCAGATAAGATAGCGGCAACAGAAAGATTAATAATTTACAGCTGAAATTTCAGGTAACTACAGAGAAAGCTGGCAAAAATATAGCGGTGGGTTTAAACTCAGATGCTGATTTAAAGACACTACATAAAATATGGATGACATTATATATGCTATGTCTAGGGTGGACATATGCTATATGTAATGATCGGACCCTTACCCTTTCCAGCAATGACCGTACATGGCCCTGTATTTGAAAATGATAGAAAAATCAGAGTATAGAATGCACAAATTACAAATTAAGTTTAAATTGCACATTAATAAATATTTTCTGACTGGCTCACAAATGTACATGATGGTGGATTGCTTCCCTTTTTTTTTTTTTTTTAATTTATTTTTTATTTTTTATTTTGATTGATTCCTTTTTTATACAGATAAGACACCATACCATATTGTAAAAGGGGTATATTATAGATTGTCACTTGAGTGACAGCTCTTAGTCTATTGATGCTGCTGACATCACATTGGATGGCGGCACCCAACAGCAGCCTCAGCGCTTTAACAGGTAAATATAATATACAAAATATGTTAAAAGCACATATGATCTTTCTTGTTGAAATGAATGGTTTGGCAACAGGGTCTCTTTAAAGCAGTCAATTCACAAGTGGATTCACTCTCTATTTAACCTCTTCAGCTCCAGAAGGTTTACACCCCTTCACGAACAGGCCATTTTTTGTGACACGGCACTGCGTTACTTTAACTGACAATTGTGCGGGCATGCAACGCTGCACCCAAATAAAATTGAAGTCCTTTTTTTCCCCACAAATAGAGCTTTCTTTTGGTGGTATTTGATCACCTCTGCGGTTTTTATTTTTTGTGCTATAAACAAAAGAAGGCCAACAATTTTGAAAAACTACCAATATTTTTTACTTTATGCTATACAACATATCCAATAAAAAAATTTTAAAAATCGAATTTCTTCATCAATTTAGGCCAATATGCATTCTGCTACATGTGTTTTTGGTAACAAAAATCCCAATAAGAAAATATTGATTGGTTCTAGCATCTACTGTAGGATAGATTTATGAAATTTTTATTTTTTAAATCTTGTTGCTAGTAATAGTGGCGATCAGTGATTTTTAGCAGGACTGTGATATTGCAGACAAATCTGACACAAAGTGACACTTTTTGGGGACCAGTGACCAATACAGTGAGCAATGCTAAAAAAAATGCACTAATAATGTGCCAAGATTATACATATACCATATAACAAAAAGTGCTCAAATATCAGATCAAAAGTGCAAAAAAACCTCATATATGAATATATTAATAAATTAATAACGTGTAGTAGAAAGATTAATTCAACACAATTCGCCAGGTGAACAATAATCTTCCAATGTTAACCATAAAGTGTCTCTGTGCCAAAATATAAATAAACCTATTCAATTATGGGTCACATTACATTAAACATATATATACATATACACATATTTGTTATATCTGTGTAGATATTTCTTATGCAATAGTCCCAAAAGATCGCGTGGTGCCCACGACACAGTGGTAGTGGGTCACGGTGGTGCTCATGCACGCCCCAGACCTGGAACTAGAAATCACATACAAGTACGTGATTTCGCCCAGGAGGGTTGCCCTGCTGCAGTATATATGCGTGGGGCGGCCCGGAAGGGGTTAAAGCAAAACTAAAGTTGAAAAAATGATGTGAGCAGGCAGGTATTTAATGGTGTGACATGCAATGTGTCTTTGGTAATCAAATAAAATTACCTGCCTGTTTGCAATTCTCTGGAGAATGTACACTGAGCTGCCCATGTGTGCCAAGATGATTGCACTCCTGCTCATGCACAGAAGTGATATCATCCTACTCTGGGCCAATGAAGGAGACCGAGGCCTGACACCTGGAAGAAGCTAGGAATAAGATGCAGGTGCGGCTATGGACTTTGCGGGTGTTGGACCGTTGGAACAGAGGTAAGTATTTTTGAGTTTAGTTCTGTTTTTTGTCATACAAGTACCATTACTCTTTTCAAACCAGAACTTCAAGCTTTAAAGTGTTAGACCCCTTTCACACTTCTACAGTGATTTTTTCCGCAATTTTGATGCGACTTGAAGCAATGCCTGTGTAATTCTGAGGTCTATGGACCTCAAGTAACATCAAAGTCGGACCAAAGTAATGCAGGGACTACTTTGAAGTAGCTGCAACTTAAAGTTTCACAGATATGAATGGTACAAGTGTGAAAGGGGCCTAAACCCAGCACCCTGCATTCACTATATCTGGTCTCTCACAGTACACAGAACATGGAAATGCAATAGTTTTAGTAAATATAAACTGCTAAATACCTTTTCTCATCAGCAGTATGTAGCAGTCTTGTGACTTCTATCAGTGTCCGGCCTAGGGCTGGTTAAAGATTGTAGGGGGAGTTTTCATTCTCCTCTAACTGTCCTATGAAGCTGCATGACCCCTGACCTATGTCTTGTCCCGTGGCGGCTGGTACTCAATGATTTTTTGGGGGGTTCTCCTCCCTGGCCAATTGGGTCTCAGGACCCACTTCCTGATTGGCTGTCCGGAAGGAGAATCAGAAAGACAACTGGGTGGGCACCCCGAGCCCACCCTTTTCTGAAGCCAATTAGAGCCTCAGGCTCTAATCATGTGCTTAAAAAAAAAAAAACATTGAAACCCATGCGCCCGGCGTCCTTCATGTAGATTAGGGGCCGGGCACATGGATTAGGGGGGCGGTGCTTCTGCGCCTCATATGGATGGGGCACCACTGGTCTGGACAGTACTGATTGGCCCATGCACCCTCCTAAAAAAACAAAACAAAAACTCTCTATCAATACACAATAAACTGCGCATTAACAGAATGACAAGGCTCTATACTATCAGGAGATGGATTGAGGACTGTGGAAGAAGGGGAGGATCAGAGAAGACAGTATTAATCAGCCTTTTTACATAATGCAGAGGATTAACACACAGTGAGTATAACAAGCATGCTATTCTGCATATAAAGACTGATTTAACTGTTGTCGGTTTATTAACACTTTAATGAAGAAGGAACTTGTAGCTCATGAAATGTATAGGTTTGTTACCTTTGGACTCATATCATGAAATAAATACTTTTGAACTCCTAAATATGTAGTGTGGCACTCTCATTTTTTTCCTCCTATACTGTCCTGTATTCATCCGAGTCTCCATTGATGTAGCTTTGTGTTACAGAGCCATGTGGCTTGAGCTATTGTACTCTTCAGTAAGAACTTATCCTAACAAGAAGAAGCAAAACCAACTCTGGATTCAGCATCTCCCATTCATACTTTCTCTGAGATAATGGATGACAGTCTTATCTGTTGACAATCCAAGGTCTTTGGGGCAGCAAAATGCTCTGATGATCAGGAAGATCTGAAAAATATTATTATTTTTATTTTCTGTGTGCTGAGACGGTCAGCTTCTGGCTCCTCCGTTTCCCTAAATAGAAGAACTCACCAATTAGAGCATTCCTATTAAGGCCAGAAAATGTCCAAAGAGAGTATGTGATATTTTTGGAATTTGGACAGTTACTAATGTTTTGTGCAAGCTTTAAAGTGAAGATGACCAGGTTTCTCACCTCCTGCGGTTCTTGGAAAGAAATCTAGCTGCAACCTCCCTCATTATAGCTCAAACATTAGAACAGTCCCCAAATGCACCATAATTCTAGTTTTTACGTGAATTGTAGGAACAGGCACAGGATGACTACATGGGTGTGTGCAGTTTGATTATCTATTCCACGTATTCAATGGATTACCAGATATTTATCAATTAGGAGTCATTTGCTTCCTATATACAGGAAAAATACTTTCTAATTGGGTCTTAGCATTTAGCTAAATAATCCTCCTGTGTTTAAATATGACAGTCAGACATTTACTAATGATATAATTGCAGCATTTATGGCAACCAGATACAGATCACCAAGAATGCTAAGCAGCGAACAATTGTCCATCCTCACTCGAACCGCGCTCCACTAGAACCCTCTAGAAGAGTGGTTCTCAACTCCTGTCCTCGGGACCCACTAACAGGCCAGGTTTGCAGGATAACCGAATTACATCACAGGTGATGTAATTTGCTGCTTAGTGATTGCAGTATTCTAGTCTGCATCTCCCCAAGGTAATTCTTAAAATCTGGCCTGTTGGTGGGTCCTGAGGACAGGAGTTGAGAACCACTGCTCTAGAAGTTTTCTCCCTGACATTTCTTGATCCATAAACTGATATACAGGTTGCGCAAAGGCTGCTTGCTTTTCTGAAGGGGAAATTTGTATAGATAATTAAAATTTGTAGAGTATTTTTAGCACTTTTTTGGAAAATCTATCTGTGCAATAGAGAGCATTACTGAATCTTGTAAGTGCTCATTATCAGGCCATTATTCCATATGGTCTTACCCTACGTTCACATCTATGCGATTTTTGGTGCGTTTTGCATTTTGCAGAAACGCGCTACAGTCCATTAAACCACTTGCCGACTGCCCACCAAAGTGGCTCGATATCACGAAAGGCCGTCACCTGACGGCGGTCGCGAATTCGCGGATCGTGTTCTGGGGGAGCCAGGGAGCGGGTAGGGAGGACTCAATGTCCACCGTCTACCCGCGATCGCTCCCCCGCAGTGACAGAACGGAGGTCCGTGTATGTAAACACATGGATCTCTGTTCTGACAAGGAGAAGGAATGTGATCGCAGGCTCCCTGTGTATGGGAGCCACAATCACTCCCCTCCCCCAGCCAGCACAGCCCCCATACAGTTAGAACACACACAGGGAACACAGTTAATCCCTTAGAGCTCCCCCTGCAAGTTAACCACTTCCCTGCCAGTGACATTTATACAGTAATCAGTGCATTTTCATAGCACTGATCGCTTTATAAATACCAATGGTCCCATAAAAGTGTCAAAATGGTCCGACCGCAATATTACAGTCCTGATAAAAATCGCATATCGCCGCCATTACTAGCAAAAAAAACCCCATAAATGAATTCTCATCATTCGTAAACATGGCAACTTTTGCGCAAACCAATCAATATAGGCAGATTGCGATTTTTTTTTAACCAAAAATATGAGGAAGAATATAAATCGTCCAAAACCGATGCAAAAAAATTGTTTTTTTATAATTTTTTTTGGATATGTATTATAGCAAAAAGTAAGAAATATTGTTTTTTTTTTTTTGCAAAACTGTCGCTCTTTTTTTGTTTATAGCGTTGATCAGAAATGACTCAGAGGTGATCAAATACCACCAAAAGAAAGCTCTATTTGTGGGAAAAAAAGGATGCAAATTTCATTTGGGTACAACGTGGCACGACCGCGCAATTGTCAGTTAAAGTGACGCAGTGCCGAATCGCAAAAAGTGCTCTGGTCCTAAAATGGGAAATCCTTCCGGGGCTGAAGTGGTTAACATGGTTTGCTATGGATGTAGTTCACATCTGTGCACAGCAGTGCTGTGTTTTTTGAAAAGGGTCTATTTTTCCTGCAGCAGATTGCATTTTGCGTGTAATAGACTTCAATAGAGTTGCACCATAATTGCAAGTGTTGTGTTTTTGATGCATTTTGCGTTTTTTTTTTTGCCTATAAAAACACTGTACATAGCTGGGTGCTAAGAAGCAGGCCGGGAAGCCGGGCAAATAAATTTGTTAAGAAAACAGTGTGGGGTCCCTCCCCAGATACATACCAGGCCCTTCAGGTGTGGTATGGATTTGAAGGGGAACCTCAAGCCAATTATTTTTTAAAAAATGGTGTGGGGTCCCCCCACACAATCTATACCAGACCCTCAGGAAAGGGAGGGGATGATAAAAAGGCCTGGTGAAGTTACCTGGTAGCCCCACCCTCTTGTGACATTACCACCCAATGCACTCCCCCCACGTTGAGGGCATAAGGCCTGTTATGGTTCAGGAGGGGGGGGGGGCACTCACTTGTCCCCTCCCTTTCCTGACCTGCTGGTAAATTTAAAAAAAAATGGCGTGGGGTTCCCCTTCAAAGCCATGTCAGACCCGGCAATTTTTTTACATCCAGTTGTCTATGGGCAACCCTGCTGACAGCTGATGACTCATCAGTTGTTAAGGACGCGGCGGCCAGCTTTGCGGTCTGCTCCTTAGCAACCATCTATACACAGTGTGTTTAAAGAGGAAAAGAAATTCATGAAAACTATATATAAAAAAAAACACAAGATGCACCTGAAAAATGCATCCACTGCAACCACATAGATGTGAACCTAGACTAATTGAGGGATGGTTATCTTGTTTGCATGGCTTGCTAAAGAGGTACAGTATTTGGGCTCCTGAAGACCAACCTTTTGACCTTCCTGGGCCGCATTGGAAGAAGAGTAATTGTCTTGGGCCACACATAAAATACATTAACAATAAGGCTGCATTCACTCCTGAGCGTAGCGTTTTCAGGCCCAAAAGACATGTGTTTTACTGCGATTTTGCCGCAATTTTTAAAGCGATTTTGCACAGGTCAAAAGGTCACCAATGTAAAAAGTAGAAAAACGCCCAAATCAAGCTACAAAAATACCTCCAGAACTTTTTTGAGCTTCAGGCGCTTGGCTTCAGGCGTTTTGGGGTGGAGATGTGAACCATCTCCATACAGAATCATTGATTTTTTTCCCCTCCAGCGTTTTGTAGCTTCAGGCTTCAAGCTACAAAATGTTCAGGTGTGAATGGGGCCTAAGGATAGCTGACGAGCAGAAAAAATCGGGCAGATCACCAGTAAACGATCACTGATATAGATAACGTACCTATCTGAGTAATAATACTTCATTTTTTGTAATATTTTTTAATATAAAAGTAAAAGAGGGCAACACAAAACTAGTGTGATATTTGATAAACCAACACATCAATATCTGGTGCTGCTGAAAAATGAGGACATGAATAAGACATGATTGTGAAGATTGGGAGATGTTACTTTGGGAAGATAAAACGTAAAAGACATGCTGTCAAATGTGTTATCTGGCCACATGTGTTCACTAAGTGTAGATGCATTTTTACAAAAGATTCCCAAAATAATCAACATTTCTTAAGTAAGTTTAGGATTTTGTGTTGGGCCACATTCATAGCTGTCTTAGGCCGCATGCGGCCCTTGGACCGCAGGTTGGACACCCCTGCTGTAATGCATATGCCTATGTGTCACCTCTGCCTTCTCCTTCAATCTCAAGGAACAATAATATGCCCTGCATGAAAAGATATGTTGGTTTGTCCTTTGAAATCTAAGGGAGGGGTGGATCCTTAGATTTCCCCTTTCTAAGATTGGCAAGATCATTACACAATCATCTACTCTCTATGGACACCCTTGGGGGAATGTGTTCTTTATTCCATGCTGAAATACAGTATGAAATAATAAAACTGTAGCTTTGTATTATCTGTTAGGTAACACCCTGCAGTAATTAGAATATAAAAGAAATGCAGTCATTATCATATCCATATTCTGTCAAATTATTACATTTTTTTAAGTGTGGTCTGTTTGATGTCCTGAAAGCTCTAATTATTCATCTATGAGAGGGAAAATGAGGGCACCACATGCCTGCCGACTTGTGCCAAGCGGCCAAGCCCATTAGTAGCTCTATGATAAAGATGGTAACTTTAGGTTGAAACTGCAATTGCTGTATATAAAATATACAATGTACATTCTGACAACTTTGCATTCTACAAATTCCTATGAAAAGCTTTTACAGATACATTTTGGAGAGACAAAACACTTTACATTTTCCAGGTCTTCTCCCTACTGTAGCCTTTTTGTTCTGCATTTTCTAATGGAAGGTGGGGCTGGGAACTCAGATGAAGCAATCTATCCAAAGGTGAGAAATTGATGATTTACACCAGTATCTACCCAAAAATAATATTTCAGTTTTGGTGAAATGACTCTTTAAACAGATGAGAAAAAAACAAACATACACTATATTACCAAAATTATTGGGACACCTGCTTTTACATGCACATGAATGTTAATGGCATCCAAGTCTTAGTCCGTAGGGTTCAATATTTAGTTGGCCCACCCTTTGCAGCTATAACAGCTTCAAATCTTCTGGGAAGGCTGTCCACAAGGTTTAGGAGTGTCTATGCGAATGTTTGACCATTCTTCCAGAAGTGCATTTGTTAGGCCAGGCACTGATGTGGACGAGAAGACCTGGTTGGCAGTTTCCGCTCAAAATTATCCCAAAGGGTTGGCCAACTGAATATTGAACCCTAAAGACTAAGACTGGGATGCCATTAAAGTTCATGTGCGCGTAAAGGCAGGTTTCCCAATACTTTTGGTGATATAGTGTATTCCCCTAAACAAGAAGAAACATGCAAATTAGCTTAACTCCCTTTGTTGTAATATAACAGGGTAGCAATGCATTTTTATCATAGCACATTTGCAGATTTACTTAAAAAGTTATGCGAGGAGCAAGTATGATGTAAAAAGTGTAGCAACCCATATCAACCAATCAAATTTCACCTGTCATATGGCTGTACCAATCTGAAAGAAGGAAAAAGGTTCAGCTTTTGAAGATGTGGAGCTATCTTTACCAATCAAACCGATTTTACTTATAATCCGTTTATTGCAACATGGTCGGTGATTGGTTATTGTTTGGCTCAATAAGTAAACAAGTTAATGCTGAGCTTCAGACAGATGTAAAGGATACAAATTAATGCAGCTTGGTATCCTTTAATACAGGGGTGCACAACCAGTGGCCCACGGAGCCCTTTGATTTGGCCCGCAACCTCCTGCTCTGGGATGGCAAGTTGCCAAGTCCAGATCATGGCTTGCTGATCCGCCATCACAGAGCATCAGTGTTGTGAATGGACCTTGCAGTAGGGGATGCAAACGACTGAGGAGCAGAGCCGCATAAGCCGATGCTTCCTGTATAGCTCCGGCTCCTGTCACAAGCATATGTGCTCTGCCTAGGACAGCAACATCCAGTGATACCTGAATGGAAGATTGTTATTAATGGTACATTATGTTCTGCAGTGGTTACTGGGCTGCTTTCAATCTAATCTGCAGGGTTAGCTGCACTGTGCCATAGGCTTCTGTTATTGCCTACAGGTTTGATGCGCTTTCAGAAAGTGTGCCATGCCTGCAGGATATAATAGACGTCTATGGCAAAGCTCAGATAACCTGCAAGAAAGCCTCAGGTGCACTTTGCTGCACCCATGGTGTGGGTAAACCGCCATGCGTCATTGTCAAAGCAGCCTTAGGCCCCTTTCACATGATTGGTCCAACCCAATCAGAACCTCCATTCACCTCATGTGCCCATTTACACCTGCCTACCTCCAATCCAATCTGCTAAAAAAAAAAAAAACAGAAGGGCACCCGCCCCCTTCCATCTGATCAGATGGGAGGGTCCTTAGGGTAGAGTGGGCTGTGTCCATGTCTGCTCTGCATATGCCTGTCATCTGCCCGCTCCACTCATTGTGGCCCACGACCGGTTACCAAGTTACTTAAGTGGCCCTCACTCTTCAAAAGGTTGGACACCCCTGCTTTAATACCCTCAGTCTACTAGCAAGGTCCAGCGGACCCTGTAGTTAGTTTGTGTTGTGTTTTTTTAATGGAATTTATTATTATTATTTGATAAGACTTTTTTACTGCTAATTAGACAGATATAAATTGGAAAGCGTGAATTTTTTGTATTTACACTTTTTCTGTAAATTCAAATTATAGCATCATACACTTGCAGGGTCCATCGGACCCATGTTGCTCTTCAATGGTTTCTCCATTATGAGTCATCAAGTCACATGTTTACTGTACTGCACTCTGTGAGCCATTTTCAGTCTGCAAGTTAGGACATATTTCTGCATGTTAGGACTTGCTTTCTTAGCTTTTGAAGATTTGTTATGCTTTCCTAGACTTGGTGGTGTAGTTTCATCATGGCTCACAAACGCTTCAGTAATGAAGAAATACTTAGTTTGTTGAACTCAGATTCTGAAGAAGATCAACATGCATCAGATCATGAGCTATCAGATAACGGAAACAAAATAGATGGCATCCTTGTAGAAGACAACTCAGATTCTGATGGTAGCACTGTCACAGCACCTACCAACCAAACCGATTCGCCATCTTCATCTGCAAATAGAACTATTTATTGTTCAAAAGATAATAATGAAAAATGGAATTCTGTGCCGATCAACAATCCACAAGGCAGAACGAGGCAAGTGAACATCATTCCAGAAACACCAGGTGCCAGCCGTTTTGCAAAAAGACAGACAGACACATTTGAATCATCATTTGTGCTTTTTTGTACGGAAACCCTTTGTTGAAACCATCTATAAATGGACCAATAAAGAAGGTTTGGCTGTATATGGAGCTCAATGGTCTAATCTAACTACAGATTAATTGGACAAGTTCATTGGTGTGCTCATTTTGATCAGCATCTACAAGCGTAAGAATGAAGAAGTGTCTCATTTATGGAACAGAGAACATGGTCGCCCAATATTCAAAAAATCAATGAGCAGAACTCGCTTTCAGAACATTTCCAGAGTTCTGAGATTTGATGATGCTGCTGCTAGATGACAAAACCGTTCTACTGATAAGTTGCAGCCCATTCGAGAATGCTTTCATCTGTGGCTAAAAACCTCTTTCTGAAGCATTTGTTCCTGGAGAGTCAATGACCGTTGATGAACAACTAGTAACCTTTTGTGGTCATTGCCCTTTCAAACAATATATTCCATCAAAGCCAGGGAAATATGGCATAAAAATATGGGCAATATTCAACAGCAGAACTTCCTATGCATACGATATGTAGGTGTACACTGGGAAATGTCAAGACCAAGGAAGGGAAGTGAAACGGGGAGAGAGTGGTAATGGATTTGGTTCAAGGAATATTACATTCTGGAAGAAACATCACTTATGATAACTTCTTCTTGAGCCTGAAGTTGGCTAAAAATTACTGGAGAAAAAAATCACAGTTGGAACAATTCATAAAAACAAAAAGAACTGCCAAAGGATTCATAACCACAAAAAACAACATGTCTACTCTACTCTGTTTGATTTCCAGAAAGACGTGATGATTGCATTATACTGTCCCAAGAAAAACAAAGTTGTTACCCTTTTGAGCTCTATGCATTTCCCAACCTACTGTTCAAAACCGAGAAGACAAAAAAATTCAGTCATACAATGAGACAAAAGGAGACATTGATACGTTGGATCAGATGGTTCGTATCTACAGTACCAAACAAATGGTCATAGGATGGCCAAAAGTTATATTTTATAACATGTTGGATGTTAGTGCTATCAACGCCTACATTATCTGGATGTCGCTAAAACCAACTGGAATGCAAGTAAATCACACAAAAGGAAGGTTTTCCTTACACGTCTTGGGAAAGCACTGGCTGGAGTATCTGAGGGGCCTGACCTCCGAAGAACCACCAGGAAAGAAAGCACGTTGCAGTATCTGCCCTAACAGCAAAGACAGAAAACCTTGAACAGTGTGTTGTGTGTGCAAAAAAATGTATGTCAAGAACATCTGAAAGTGGTGTTTGAACTGTGGACAACAAAACTTTTTCATAATATTAGCAAAACTTTTCTAACTACCTATGCCCTAATCCCTAGACAGTTTCTTTAACATTTTTATCGTTATCTGTGAATTTATGTGCAAAATAATATAAGACGAAATACTCTTAGACCAGCGGCGGCTGGTGTGGGAGGGGCGCTGGGGCGCCGCCTCCCAGCCGGCAAAAGAAGAAAAAAAAAAGTCAACCCCGCCCACCTGCAGGTGGTGCCGGTACATTGACTTTCTTTTTTTTTTTTCGGCTCCTTGGCTGTCACATGACAGCCAAGTAGTGAGCCTATTGGATGGCCGTGGTGGACGTCCACCCGCCCCAACTGAAAAAAAAAAGAAGAAAACGGCCGACCCTCCGCCGCGGGGTCGCGGGGAGGGTGTGGTCGGCGGCGACCAGATTCTCATAAAGCAGAATATAATAAAACGTGTATTTAAGTGTCTATTGCTATTTTTACAATTTCTTTGACAGATCCCTAATCCCGTATCCATCAATCTTTTCAAAACGATTATAATACTTTTTCAAAACAACAGGTGTCAAGTTTGTGGTGAAAGTCTACAAGAACTGTATGTAAAAAAACG
>BLSH010170436.1:70205-80789 GCA_018402905.1 Glandirana rugosa | reverse complement strand
CTCTGTGCGATCACCACCTCTTCCTCCAAACTGCACACGTCACTTGCATGAAATTTATTCCATGTGGGGTCTAGGATCTCATCATCCTCCACATCATCTTCCACCCACCTTTCACCACTGCCCTCCTTGTCTGTCTGCCCACTGTGGAAAGCCACAGCAGTTGGCACATGTATTTCGTCATCATCAGAGCCGTGCTGCGGTTGTGTTTCCATGTCCTCATCCTGAAACAGAAGTGGTTGCGCATCGGTGCACTCAATGTCTTCCACTTCTGGGGCAGGGCTATGTGGATGGCCCACGGAAAGCACACCAGCAGAGTCATCAAAAAGCTTAAGAGACTGCTGCATGACTTGGGGCTCAGAATGCTTGGCTGATTTACAAGGGGCTGAGGTGAAAGACAGATGGCCATGGGGTTCGACCACGTCCTCTCCTTGCAGCAGGAACTTCACCAGCACCACCAACACCAGCAGCACCACGACCACGTCCCTTATTTGACGCTCTCCTCATTCTGGATGCAAATGTACTATGTAGCACTACTTATTAATAATAAAAAAAAGAATAATAAATTATTATTCTTTTTTTTTTAAACCAGCAATGTAGATGCACTTTTTATTTTTGTGCAAGAAATGCACAGCTGTCCGCAAATGTAGCATTTAGAATATTTTTTTTTTTTTAAACCAGCAATGTAGACGCACTTTTTATTTTTGCACAAGAAATGCACAGCAAGGTGCAAATGTACAATGTAGAACTATTTATTAATACTAAAAAAATAAATAATAAATTATTATTCTTTTTTTTTAAAACAGCAGTGTAGACGCACTTTTTATTTTTGTGCAAGAAATACACCGCTGACACCAGCAGCAGGAACCTCTCCCTACACCAGTATGAGATGATTTTAGAATGCTATACTGTCCCTCACAGCACCGACAGATAACTGTCCCTACTGCAGTATGAGATGATTTTAGAACGATAATCTGACCCTCACAGCAAAGACAATAACTTGTCCCTACTGCAGTATGAGATGATTTTAAAACAATAATTTGTCACTCACAGCACAGACAGGAACCTGTCTCTACTGCAGTGTGAGATGATTTTAGAACGATAATCTGTCCATCACAGCACTGACAGGAACCTCTCCCTACACCAGTATGAGATGGTTTTAGAACGCTAATCTGTCCCTCACAGCAATGACAGGAACCTGTCCCTAATGCAGTATGAGATGATTTTAGAACGATAATCTGTCCCTTACAGCACCGACAGGAACCTCTCCCTACACCAGTATGAGATGATTTTAGAACGATAATCTGTCCCTCACAGCACCATAGGAACCTGTCCCTACTGCAGTATGAGATGATTTTAGAACGATAATCTGTCCCTCACAGCACAGACAGGAACTTCTCCCTACACCAATATGAGATGATTTTAGAATGATAATCTGTCCCTCACAGCACCGACAGGAACCTTTCCCTACTGCAGTATGAGAAGATTTTAAAATGATAATCTGTCCCTCACTGCAACGACAGTAACCTCTCCCTATACCAGTATGAGATGATTTTAGAACCATAATCTGTCCTTTACAGCACCGCCAGGAACCTGTCACTACTGCAGTATGAGATGATTTTAGAATGATAATCTGTCCCTCACAGCACCGACAGGAACCTCTCCCTACTCCAATATGAGATGATTTTAGAACTCTAATCTGTCCCTCACAGCACCGCCAGGAACCTGTCCCTACTGCAGTAGGAGATGATTTTAGAACAATAATCTGTCCCTCACAGCACCGACAGGAACCTCTACCTACTGCAGTATGAGATGATTTTAGAACGATAATCTGTCACTCACAGAATCGACAGGAACCTCTCCCTGCACCAGTATGAGATGACTTTAGAATGCTAATCTGTCCCTCACAGCACTGACAGGAACCTGTCCCTACTGCAGTATGAGATTATTTTAGAACGTTAATCTTTCCCTCACAGCACAGGCAGGAACCTCTACCTACACCAGTATGAGAAGATTTTAGAATGATAATCTGTCCCTCACAGTGCCGACAGGAACCTCTTCCTACTGCAGTATGAGATGATTTTAGAACGATAATCTGTCCCTCACAGCACTGACAGGAACCTGTCCCTACTGCAGTATGAGACGATTTTAGAACGATAATCTTTCCCTCACAGCACAGACAGGAACCTCTCTCTACTCCAGTATGAAATGATTTTAGAATGATAATCTGTCCCTCACAGCGCCGACAGGAACCTCTCCCTTCTGCAGTATGAGATGATTTTAGAACGATAATCTGTCCCTCACAGCACCAACAGGAACCTCTCCTTACACCAGTATGAGATGATTTTAGAACGCCAATTTGTCCCTCCCAGCATCGCCAGGAACCTTTCCCTACTGCAGTATGAGATGATTTTAGAACGATAATCTGTCCCTCACAGCACCAACAGAAACCTGTCCCTACTGAAGTATGAGATGATTTTAGAACGATAATCTGTCCCTCACAGCACCGACGGGAACCTCTCCCTAAACCAGTATGAGATAATTTTAGAACGCTAATCTGTCCCTCACAGCACCGCCAGGAACCAGTCCCTATTGCAGTATGAGATGATTTTAGAACAATAATCTGTCCCTCACAGCACCGACAGGAACCTGTCCCTACTGCAGTATGAGATGATTTTAGAACAATAATCTGTCCCTCACAGCATCGACAGGAACCTCACCCTACACCAGTATGAGATGATTTTAGAACGCTAATCCTTCCCTCACAGCACCGCCAGGAACCTGTCCCTATTGCAGTATGAGATGATTTTAGAACGATAATCTGTCCCTCACAGCACCGACAGGAACCTCTCCCTGCTGCAGTATGAGATGATTTTAGAATGCTGATCTGTCCCTCACAGCACCTACAGGAACCTGTCCCTAGTGAGATGATTTTAGAACGATAATCTGTCCCTCACAGCACCGACAGCAACCTCTCCCTACTGCAGTATGAGATGATTTTAGAACGATAATCTGTCCCTCACAGCACCAACAGGAACCTCTCCCTGCTGCAGTATGAGATGATTTTAGAATGCTAATCTGTCCCTCACAGCACCGACAGGAACCTGTCCCTACTGCAGTATGAGATGATTTTAGAATGATAATCTGACCTTCACAGCAAAGACATTAACTTGTCCCTACTGCAGTATGAGATGATTTTAAAACGATAATCTGTCTGTCACAACACAGACAGGAACCTGTCTCTACTGCAGTATGAGATGATTTTAGAACGATAATCTGTCCCTCACAGCACTGACAGGAACCTCTCCCTACACCAGTATGAGATGATTTTAGAACGCTAATCTGTCCCTCACAGCAATGACAGCAACCTATCCCTACTGCAGCATGAGATGATTTTAGAACGATAATCTGCCCCTCACAGCAATGACAGGAACCTGTCCCTACTGCAGTATGAGATGATTTAAGAATGATAATCTGTCCCTTACAGCACCGACAGGAACCTCTCCCTACACAAGTATGAGATGATTTTAGAACGATAATCTGTCCCTCACAGCACCGATAGGAACCTGTCCCTACTGCAGTATGAGATGATTTTAGAACAATAATCTGTCCCTCACAGCACAGAGAGTAATCTCTCCCTACACCAATATGAGATGATTTTAGAATGATAATCTGTCCCTTACAGCACCGACAGGAGTCTGTCCCTACTGCAGTATGAGATGATTTTAGAATGATAATCTGTCCCTCACTGCACCGACAGGAACCTCTCCCTATACCAGTATGAGATGATTTTAGAACGATAATCTGTCCCTCACAGCACCGCCAGGAACCTGTCACTACTGCAGTATGAGATGATTTTAGAACGATAATCTGTCCCTCACAGCACCGACAGGAACCTCTCCCTACTCCAGTATGAGATGATTTTAGAACTCTAATCTGTCCCTCACAGCACAGCCAGGAACCTGTCCCTACTGCAGTATCACATGATTTTAGAACGATAATCTGTCCCTCACAGCACTGACAGGAACCTGTCCCTACTGCAGTATGAGATGATTTTAGAACAATTATCCGTCCCTCACAGCACCGACAGGAACCTCTACCTACTGCAGTATGAGATGATTTTAGAACAATTATCTGTCCCTCACAGAATTGACAGGAACCTCTCCATGCAACAGTATGAGATGATTTTAGAATGCTAATCTGTCCCTCACAGCACCGACAGGAACCTGTAACTACTGCAGTATGAGATGATTTTAGAATGCTAATCTGTCCCTCACAGCACTGACAGGAACCTGTCACTACTGCAGTATGAGATGATTTTAGAACGATAATCTTGCCCTCACAGCACAGACAGGAACCTCGCCCTACACCAGTGTGAGATGATTTTAGAACGCTAATCTTTCCCTCACAGCACCGCCAGGAACCTGTCCCTATTGCAGTATGAGATGATTTTAGAACGATAATCTGTCCCTCACAGCACCGACAGGAACCTCTCCCTACTGCAGTATGAAATGATTTTAGAATGCTAATCTGTCCCTCACAGCACCGACAGGAACCTGTCCCTACTTAGATGATTTTAGAACGATAATCTGTCCCTCACAGCACCGACAGCAACCTCTCCCTACTGCAGTATGAGATGATTTTAAAACTATAATCTGTCCCTCACAGCACCAACAGGAACTTCTCCCTTCTGCAATATGAGATGATTTTAGAAAGATAGTCTGTCCCTCACAGCACCGACAGGAACCTGTCTCTACTGCAGTATGAGATGATTTTAGAACGATAATCTGTCCCTCACAGCACTGACAGGAACCTCTCCCTACACCAGTATGAGATGATTTTGGAACGCACATCTATCCCTCACAGCACTGACAGGAACCTCTCCCTACTGCATTATAAGATGATTTTAGAATGATAATCTGTCCCTCACAGCACCGACAGGAACCAGTCCCTACTGCAGTATGAGATGATTTTAGAACGATAATCTGTCCATCACAGCACCAACAGGAACCTCTCCTTACACCAGTATGAGACGATTTTAGAACGATAATCTGTCCTTCACAGCACCGACAGGAACCTGTCCCTACTGCAGTATGAGATGATTTTAGAATGATAATCTGTCCCTCACAGCACCGACAGGAACCTCTCCCTGCACCAGTATAAGATGATTTTAGAACGATAATCTGTCCCTCACAGCACCGACAGGAACCTCTCCCTACTGCAGTATGAGATGATTTTAGAACGATAATCTGTCCCTCACAGCATCGCCAAGAACCTGTCCCTACTGCAGTAAGAGATGATATTAGAACGCTAATCTTTCCCACACAGCGCCAGGAACCTGTACCTAATGCAGTATGAGATTATATTAGAACGCTAATCTTTCCCTCACAGCATCAGGAACCTGTCCCTAATGCTGTATCAGATGATATTAGAAAGCTAATCTTTCCCTCACAGCGCCAGGAACTTGTACCTACTCCATTATCAGATGATTTTAGAACGCTCATTTTTCCCTCACAGCACCGCCAGGAACCTGTCTCTAATGCAGGATGAGATGATATTAAAACGCTAATGTTTCCCTCACAGCACCATGAACCTGTACCTACTCCAGTACCAGATGATTTTAGAATGCTAAATAGAGTTGAGCGAACTTCTGGAAGTTCGGGTTCTGCTTGTTCGGCCGAACTTCGGGACAAAGTCCGGGTTCGGGTCCGGACAGAACCCGAACTTTGTCCCCGACCCCGAACCCCATTGAAATCAATGGGGTTTCGAACTTTTAGGTACAAAAATGGCTGTAAAAAAGTCCTGGAAAGTCCTAGAGGTCTGCAAAAGGAAGGAAAGGGGGGTAAGGGTGGGACAAGTGCCCTACAAAGAAATGGGGACAGGGAAATAACTAAAAGCATTAAAAAAAAATAAAAACCTAAAAAAAGCAAAAATGGAGGTGGATGTGGACCATTTTCAAACTGTGTCTGAAAAGTATTAATTAACGGTAGAAGCCATATCACTGTTCTAAAATCATCTTCAAACTGTGTCAAAAAAGTATAAATAAGCCGGGAGAACCCATATCACTGTTCTGCAAACATCTGGAAACTGTGTGTAACACTTTAACTAAAACCGGAAGAAACCATACTACTGTTCTGCAAACATCTGGAAACTGTGTGTAACACTTTAACTAAAACCGGGCGAACCCATATCACTGTTCTGCAAACATATGGAAACTGTGTGTAACACTTTAACTAAAACCGGGACAAACTGTTCTGCAAACATTTGGAAACTGTGTGTGAAACTATAGCAGAGAGAAGAACAGGGATATGGTTTCGCTCTGCTATAGTTTCACATATCACTGCTCTAAAATCATCTAAAAACTCTATGTGAAACTATTGCAGAGCGAAACTATATCCCTGTTCTTCTCTCTGCTATAGTTTCACACACAGTTTCCAGCTGTTTGCAGAACAGTTTGTCCCGGTTTTAAAGTGTTACCCACAGTTTCCAGATGTTTGCAGAACAGTAGTTCAGTTTGTCCCGGTTTTAGTTAAAGTGTTACACACAGTTTCCAGATGTTTGCATAACAGTAGTTCAGTTTGTCCCGGTTTTAGTTAAAGTGTTACACACAGTTTCCAGATGTTTGCAGAACAGTAGTTCAGTTTGTCCCGGTTTTAGTTAAAGTGTTACACACAGTTTCCAGGTGTTTGCAGAACAGTTTGTCCCGATTTTAGTTAAAGTGTTACACACAGTTTTCAGATGTTTGCAGAACAGTGATATGGGTTCGCCCAGTTTTAGTTAAAGTGTTACACACAGTTTCCAGATGTTTGCAGAACAGTTTGTCCCGGTATTTGTTAAAGTGTTACACACAGTTTCCAGATGTTTGCAGAACAGTGATATGGGTTCGCCCGGTTTTAGTTAAAGTGTTACACACAGTTTCCAGATGTTTGCAGAACAGTAGTATGGTTTCTCCCGGTTTTAGTTAAAGTGTTACACACAGTTTCCAGATGTTTGCAGAACAGTGATATGGGTTCTCCTGGCTTATTTATATTTTTTTGACACAGTTTGAAGATGATTTTAGAACATTGATATGGCTTCTACCGTTAATTAATAGTTTTCAGACACAGTTTGAAGATGGTCCACATCCACCTCCATTTTTGATTTTTTTATGAAATTATTTTTTTAAAAATGCTTTTAGTTATTTCCCTGTCCCCATTTCTTTGTAGGGCACTTTTCCCACCCTTACCCCCATTTTCCTTCCTTTTGCAGACCTCTAGGACTTTCCTGGACTTTTTTACAGCAATTTTCAGAACTTTTAGTAAAATTACCAGAACCCCGGACCCGAACCCGGACTTTTTTTGAAAAGTCCGGGTTCGGGTCTGGGTCCCGGACACCCCAAAGTTCGGTACGGACCCAAACTTTACAGTCCGGGTTCACTCAACACTAATGCTTTCCCTCACAGCACCACCAGGAACCTGTCTCTAATGCAAGAGGAGATGATATTACAGCGGCGGCAGCATCCTCTCCCTATACTAGCCTGAGAGCATGTGACATGCAGCGCTACGTAACTCCAGCTCATATCGAGGCTGGGTCACATGATGCACTAGCCAATCACAGCCATGCCATTAGTAGGCATGGCTGTGATGGCTTCTTAGGGCAAACGAGTGAAACGCTTGTTGATTGGCTGCCCTGCAGCTATTTAACAAGTGCCAAAAAATACCCGAATACCGAACCAGATCCCAGACTTTTTTTTAAATGTCCGGGATTGGGTTCGGGGCACGGACAGCCTAAAGTCCGGTACGGACCCGAACTTTACAGTCTGGGTTCGATCAACTCAAACAAACGCAAACAAGCAATGTAGATGCACTTTTTATTTTTGTGCAAGAAATGCACAGCTGTCCGCAAATGTAGTATTTAGAATATTTTTTTTTTTTAAACCAGCAATGTAGACGCACTTTTTATTTTTGCACAAGAAATGCACAGCAAGGTGCGAATGTACAATGTAGCACTATTTATTAATACAAAAAAAAAAGAATAATAAATTATTATTTTTTTTTTTTAAAACAGCAGCGTAGACGCACTTTTTATTTTTGTGCAAGAAATGCACCGCTCACACCAGCAGCAGGAACCTCTCCCTACACCAGTATGAGATGATTTTAGAATGCTAATCTGTCCCTCACAGCACCGACAGATACCTGTCCCTACTGCAGTATGAGATGATTTTAGAACGATAATATGACCCTCACAGCAATGACATTAACTTGTCCCTACTGCAGTATGAGATGATTTTAAAACAATAATCTGTCACTCACAGTACCGACAGGAACCTGTCCCTACTGCAGTATGAGATAATTTTAGAACGATAATCTGTCCCTCACAGCACTGACAGGAACCTCTCCCTACACCAGTATGAGATGATTTTAGAACGCTAATCTGTACCTCACAGCAATGACAGGAACCTATCCCTACTGCAGCATGAGATGATTTTAGAACCATAATCGGTCCCTCACAGCAATGACAGGAACCTGTCCCTACTGCAGTATGAGATGATTTTAAAACGATAATCTGTCCCTTACAGCACCAACAGGAACCTCTCCCTACACCAGTATGAGATGATTTTAGAACGATAATCTGTCCCTCACAGCACCGATAGGAACCTGACCCTACTGCAGTATGAGATGATTTTAGAACGATAATCTGTCCCTCACAGCACAGACAGGAACCTCTCCCTACACTAATATGAGATGATTTTAGAATGATAATTTGTCCCTCACAGCACCGACAGGAACCTGTCCCTACTGCAGTATGAGATGATTTTAGAACGATAATCTGTCCCTTAACTGCAAACAACCAATTTGGTAAAATACACCCGTTCAGACCGATATATCGGGTATCAGGACGGCCTAGAGGTATGCCATAACCTGCCCCAGACACAGACCACTTGCATACAAGTGTGGTTCCTGGTGCTAATAGCACAATTCAAAAAGGAGTGACTAAGAATCACAAGAGCACCAAAAACAGGAACCCAAAGTGTTATAAAACGTAACTTTTAATACATATACAAAATAATAAGTACATAACCACTGGAGTAGGAAAATGATAAAAATTGACAACGTTGTCAGTAATAAAGACGCATCCAATCACCCATACATACAACACCCATCCTGGTGTCCACATTCAGACATCCACCCCCCAAATCCAAGACCATAACAGGAGATACTAGTTAGGTCGTGGGGGCGTAAATAGGGATGCTCGGGATCAGGGATATGAGGAGATGATGCTGTCACGTCAGTCGGTAAAGCATAAGGCACAGGTGGGCAATGATAGAGTAAGGCAGTCTATGGTATCATCCCAATTCGGCCAAGGTTTCCAAGCTGACTTCCCAATTGGTAGTTACACACCACTAACCGCGTGGTATATGTCAGGTAAGTATGGAAGTCCAGGTATAGGTGAGTAAAGTGCAGTGACTAGATCATCGCAGTGATTAACTGATCAGTCCAAAGGTCACAGGGAAGCAATGGTTGAAACAGCTGGGAACACCATATAGGTTAAATATAACACCGGTGATGCTGGCACTTATGGATACAATCTCACCAATCTCTGAAGACGGCATCAATGGGGTGACGAAGATTTCCAAAGATCACAAGTCCCAACTCATTGCCATGGCTTATGCGAGTGGCGTTGCAGCGTGACAGAACCTCCTTAGCTCCGGCTGATTCAAACAGCGTGTACGGAGCGGGTGGGAGGCATCTCCAGGGTGAAGGGCGGGTTCAGATGCGTCATAGGAGACGTCAGGTGACGCGATGCTGACGCATTTCGTCTGACCAATTGCAGACTTCCTCGGAGCTAGAGGAGGGGCTGGAGTGGCTCGGACTAAATAGTCCCTTGATGGTGTCATGCCCCTAGTTATCCACTAGATGTCACACTCACAATACTCCTCTCTTCGTTCATCTTACTTCACACACATCTCATATATTGCTAATATATTCCAAATGTGTTTCACATCGCAAACGACAAACGCCCCCCCCACAAACAAACCATATATGGGTTATAAGGAGACAGACCAAGATTAAGGTAAAAATAAAAGTCAGGAACCCACCCCTCCCCCCCGGGGGGAGGAGTCTTTCCACAGCCAATGGTCATAACAATAACAGCAATGGATAGGGAGGGGACAGCAGTTAGGAAATGACAGTTATATCCTTTATAGGAATACAGAAAAACTGCACTCCGTGTTGAGGCCATACGGCACCATAGAGTCCAGAAGGAAGATCCACATTTTCTCCTTCTGGAGCAAGATGGTGTCAAAATCTCCCCTCCTTGTAGGGAGCTGCAAGGCATAAATTCCTTTGACTTTCATTAGGGATGGGTTCCCCTGATGATATTGGTGAAAATGTATTGCAAGAGGTTTTTCATCACCTTCTTTATAGTTTCTAATACTGCTCAAATGCTCTCCAATCCTCACCTTTAAAGGTCTCTTGGTTTTCCCTATGTATGCCTTTTGGCAAGGGCACGTAATCATATAGATTACCCTGGGGGTCGAGCAATTAATGAACATTCGTCAAGTAATTAACGAGCTGGGGGTCCCATTAGATATACTAATGCACGGGA
>BLSH010170384.1:111373-121719 GCA_018402905.1 Glandirana rugosa | reverse complement strand
ATTGTAATGGTGTTGTCATGGACCGTGCTTTTGGGGGAAGGACAGGTCCGGGGTACCGTGTTGCATGACTGAGTAATTGTCATTCAAAGTGTGATAGCGCTGAAAGCTGAAAAATGGCCTGGACAGGAAGGGGGTTTTCGTGCCAGGTACTGTTGTGGTAATGTTATGTTTTAATGCTTTGTTAGAATGACTGTTAATTATCTTTCTGTAATTTTGCAGCTAATAATGTCATGAGGGTGTTTAGTCATTTTATGAAATGTGTGTGCAGTTATGGACGGTGAAACTAAAATTGACCACTGTAAGGTTTAGTCCAATTTTAGATTGTACGCTCCTATGAGCAGGACCCTTCAAACCCAATTGCCGTTTTTCATACTGCAAATACTTTAATGCAAGTAAATATGTACATACTTGTGTTGGCAAAATAAAATGAAATTTATGTTGCTTGTTCTCATTTGTAACTTTTTAAATTAGTTTTGGGGGGGGGGGGGTGGTGGTTTTGGGGAAGTGGATTACCTCCTTAGGACCAGTTCACACTGCTGCGGTGTTCGAGATCAGATGTGATTCACACTGCAGTGCAAATCACATGCTATCTGTGCTATGCAAATTCAGCCATACAGATAGTATGGCTGAATTTCCATTGCACCCTGACCAAACTCGCACAGGACCCTTTTTTGTTACTCAGCAGAATCAGATCACATGGGTGTTCAAATCCATGCAATGCGATTCCTGTCCGAATTTGCAGTTTGCAGTGCGATCTGCAAACTGATTTGGGGGTGTCATTAGCTTTCTATTGACACACCTTGCAGTTTGTATATGGCAGTGTGAACTATCTAAGTTGTGTGCGATGTGGGAACCCGCAGTGGATTTGCAGGGTTCCCATAATGCACTAGTGTGAACCAGCACTGAGAAGTCATCGTCTCATTTATATTTGTATAGTCCTTACAGATATACTTCAGGAGGAAGTGTAATGTGGCTGGAAACAGGAAGTGTTGTGTGCACATGGGCTGCAAGCAATTGTGGTGATGCCAAATAAATCAATGAACCCCACCCACACCACATATAGCTCCCACATCCTCCCCTACATTGATCAAAAATGTAATTTCAACTTGCTTGCGGCTATAATGTATTGTCCCCCAAATTCATACCAAGCCCTTTGGCTCAGGGATGGATTTTAAGAGGAAGGCCACTCCAAATGTTATTACAAAACGCTGGGGGATTCCCCCCCAACTCCATACCCTTTCTGCGCATGCCGCCTGGAGGTCAGGATGGGGGGGGCAAGTGAGGGCCTGCCCCCTCCTGGAACAAACCAGGCCACATGCCTTTAACATGAGGCGGTGTGTGCTTTGGGTTGGGGGGCTCTGGGTGCCCCCCCACCCCCCTCAGAGCCTCTTGTACCTATGTTGATGAGGACAAGGGCCTCTTCCTAACAACCGTGGTGGTTGGGGGGGCTGATCAAAATTTGGAAGCGCCCATTAACAAGGGTGCCACCAGAACCTGGCCCCCCATGTGAATGGGTATTGGGTACATCATACCCATTCACCTAATAAGTGTAAAAACGTATTTAAAAATGGAGAAATTTTTTGTCCCATCTTTTATGTTAAAGTGTCTTGCGATGTACATCCATGGTCATTAGGGATGGTCCCCCGGTTCGACTCAAAAGTATGTTCGAATCGAACATCAGGGGGGTTGCCGAATCCTGAACATTATGGGGTGCTGGTGGGAAATTTGAATGGCCCATAATGCAGTGAAATTGTGGGGGGATGCTGCCCGCTGATTGGCCAAAGCATGTACATGCACTTTGGCCAATCACAGCATGCTCTGCTGTGAGAGCTATGATTGGCCAAAGGAAGGGTGCCTTTGGCCAATCATTGCTCAGCGGGTCTGAGTCCACACCCACACTATATAAGGCCACTTACACAGAGGCCGAATATAGTGAAAACATTTGCGGAGATAGCAAAAAGTTAGGCAGTGGCATAAGAATATATATGTACAGTATGGTATATATAATACACTGCATTCATTTATTTCAGGGACTTATATAGCCCTGTCGCTTTACATATATATAGTACATTCACATCAGTCCCTACCCTCAAGGAGCTTACAATCTATGGTACCTAACTCACATTCATACATATATTAGGGCCAATTTAAACAGGATCTAATTTACCTACCTGCATGTCTTTGGAGTGTGGGAGGAAACCAGAGTACCTGGAGGAATCACACACAGACACAGGGAGAGCATGCAACCTCTAGGCAGGTAGTGTTGTGGTTGGGAATTGAACCAGTGACCCATTTGCTCCCAGGCAAAAGTGCTAACCACTACACCACTGTGTAGACTATATACAGTCCATGCACACTCAGAAAAGGGTCTGGCATAGATTTTAAGAGGAACTCCACGCCAAAATTAAACAGAAATTTTGGGTAGGGGTCCCCCGCAAAGTCTGTACCAGGCCCTTCAGGTATGGTATGGATTTTAAGGAGAACCCCATGCCAAATTTTGGGAAAATGGCATTGGGGTCCCCCCACAATGCAAACCAGACCCCAAAGCACCCTCCCCATGTTGAGGGCAAGTGGCCTGATAAGGTTCGGAGGGGGTGCACTCACTCGTCCCCACCCCCCTGCCATGCCAGGGCTTCATGCTCGCATAAGGGTCTAGTTTGGATTTTGGGGGGAGCCCAACACCATTTTTTATAAATTTGGTATGGGGTTCCCCTTAAAATCCATACCAGACCCGAAGGGCCTGGTATGGACTGGGGGGACCCCAACGCAATGCTTTTTCAGTGATCTTTATCTATATTGCAGGGAACCAGCAATACATTTCAGCCACGACCGATTTTGAATGACAATTTTTCCTTTGCAAATGTCATTTTGCGGTGCCACTGTTCTAAACATCACAGTGATCCATACTAAGGGGACCCTCCAAGCACGATATTTAAGCACTTACCACACGCCCACCGCAGCGTGGTGGCGGCAAAGTGGTTCATTATCGCAAACCGCCCTCACCTGACAGCAGCTGCGATGACTAGCATTGTGAGCGCGCGCATGCTGCTGGAGGCACGCTCGCACGCTCACTGTGTTCCGGGGGGCAGTGAGCGGGTAGGGCAGACTCGATCACCACTGGCTACCCGCGATGGCCCCTTTGCAGGGAAAGAACGGAGGTCCGTGTATGTAAACACGGATCTCCGTTCGGACAGAGGTGGAAGGGCGGTGATCACAGGCTTCCTGTATATGGAAGCCGTGATCACTCCCCTCCCCCTGGCAGCCCAGCCCCCATACAGTTAGAACTCCCCATAGGGAACACAGTTAACCCTCTCCAGGTTAACCCCTTCACTGCCAATGGCATTTCTACAGTAAGCAGTGCATTTTTAGACCACTGATCGCTGTATAAATGCCAATGGTCCAAAAAAATGTCTAAATGGTCCGACATGTCTGCCACAATATTGCAGTGCCGCTAAAAATCGCAGATTGCCACCATTACTAGTAAAAAAAATTAAAAAATACAACTCCAGAAATTAATTTGCATCATCCCTAAACGCAGCGACTTTTGCGCAAACAAAACAATAAACGCCGATTGCGATTTTTTTTTAACAAAGAAAGGAGGAAGAATAAAAATCGGCCAAAAACAAGTAAATAAAATTATTTTAATTTTTTTACAATTGGATTTGTATTTTAGCAAAAATTAAAAAAAAATGGTTATTTTGAAAAAGTGTCGCTCTTTTTTTATTTAGAGCGGCGATCTGAAATGACAGAGGAGATCAAATTTCACCAAAAGAAAGCTCTATTTGTGGGTAAAAAAGGACGCAAATTTGGTTTGGGTACAACGTTGCACGACCTCGCAATTGTCAGTTAAAGCAACGCATTGCCAAATCGCAAAAAGTGCTCAGGCCCTAAAGTGTGAATTCCTTCCGGGGCTGAAGTGGTTAAAGGAATATTTTTTTTTGTCACTTTAAGGCTGGGTTCACACTATCCGACAAAAAAAGGTCCAACTTTGATCCTACTTTTCTGTGCAATTTACGGTTCTACATAGGGTCAAAGTCAAACCTTTTTTGTGAACAGGGATCCGACAATACCATGCGACTTATGCTCTGGGGATCTTGAAGGGGAACTCCACGCCCAATTTTTTTTTTTTAATGGCATGGGTCCCCTCAAGGAGCATACCAGGCCCTTTGGTCTGGTACGGATTTTAAGGGGAACCCCCACGGCAAAAAAACGGTGTGGCGTCCCCCCCGAAATCCATACCAGACCCTTATCCAAACACGCAGCCCGGCAGGCCAGGAAAGGGGGTTTGGAGGAGCGAGTGCCCACCCCCTCCTGGACCATACCAGGCCGCATGCCCTCAACATGGGAAGTATGGGGGCTTTGGGGCAGGGGGGGCTCTGCACACCCCACCCCAAAGCACCTTGTCCCCATGTTGATGAGGACAAGGGCCTCTCTGCGACAACCCTTGCCGGTGGTTGTCGGGGTCTGCGGACGGGGACTTAACAGTATGGGGTACATCGTACCCCTACCCATTTACCTGGAAAGAAAGTGTACAAAAAAACACACTACACAGGTTTTTAAAATATTTTATTAAATCAGCTTCGGCGTCTTCTCCCCTCTCTTATCCCTCTCCGGTGTCTTCGGCTCTTTTGCGGGGGTCTTCTATCTTCTGAGGGGTCTTCTTTCTTCTCCTTCTCTGCGGCGTCTTCTGCTCTTTTGGCGGTCTTCTCCGCTGTCCCCTTCCCTCTGTTCTTCCTCTCTTCTTCTTCTCCTTCTTCCCATGTTGACACGACGCAATCTCCTTCACAAATGCCCTCTCTGCTGTGTGCTGTGCCTTATATTGGCATGGGGCGTGGCCACCCAATGACATCAGCCGGAGGTCCCACCCCATATGATGTCACAGCTCCACCCCAAGATGTGACATCATCATGGGGCTGGGCCTACGACTGATGTCATCGGTTGGCCACGCCCCATGCCAATATAAGGCACAGCACACAGCGGAGAGGGCATTTGTGAAGGAGATCGCGTCGTGTCAACATGGGCAGAAGAAGAACAGAGGGAAGGGGACAGAGGAGAAGACTGGCAGAAGAGCAGAAGACACCGCAGAGAAGGAGAAGAAAGAAAACCCCTCAGAAGATAGAAGACCCCCGCAAAAGAGCCGAAGAAAGAAGACCCTTCAGAAGATAGAAGACCCCCGCAAAAGACCCGAAGACACCGGAGAGGGAGAAGAGAGGGGAGAAGATGCCGGAGCTGATTTAATAAAATATTTAAAAAACCTGTGTAGTGCGTTTTTTTGTACACTTTCTTTCCAGGTAAATGGGTAGGAGTACGATGTACCCCATACTCCTTTACATAGGGTGGGGGGCCGGCATCTGGGGGCCCCCTTGTTAAAGGGGGCTTCCAGATTCCGATAAGTCCCCACCCGTAGACCCCGACAACCACCGGCAATGGTTGTCGGGAAGAGGCCCTTGTCCTCATCAACATGGGGATAAGGTGCTTTGGGGTGGGGTGCAGAGCCCCCCCTGCCCCAAAGCACCCATACTCCCCATGTTGAGGGCATGTGGCCTGGTATGGTCCACAAGGGGGGGCGCTCGCTCGTCCCTACCCCCTTTCCTGACCTGCCGGGCTGTGTGCTCAGATAAGGGTCTGGATTTCGGTAGGGGGCATGCCGTTTTTTTGGCGTGGGGGTTCCCCCTTACAATCAGTACCAGACCAAAGGGCCTGGTATGCTCTTGGAGGGGGACCCATGCCATTTTTTTTTTAAAAAATTGGGCGTGGAGTTCCCCTTCAAGATTCCCAGAGCATAAGTCACATGCCAAAGTCGGATCAGTGAAGACACTAATCCAACTTTGATCCGACTTCAATGCCTTTCAATGGGCTAAAGTAGGATCAAAGTCAGACAAAAGTAGTACAGGAACCTTTTTCAAAGTCGGTCCGACTGAAAAACATAAGTCAGACCAGTTAAGACGGCTCTCATAGGGAATTATTGTTTTTGTGAGGTAATGCAACTTGTGCTCCTAATGTCGGTCCGAGAATCGGACTAGTATGAACCCAGCCTAACCATTATTAAACCACTGCTCCTGGAAAAAAAAATATTATAAACTTTTTTCTATTCAGACATTTCCCCAAGGGCTAAGGCTGTTAAAATTAGAGAGGGGTGGTAATGTTTTTTTTTTTTTTTTTATGGCAATGAACTTGCATACAAGCATTAAATGAAGGAATTCTGAAATCACAGGTTCGATTCCAGCCAACATCAGGCACATAGAACATGTGATCTGAGAGGCATCTTTACAGGCAAATAGACGCCGCATGTGAGTTAATTTACTCCCTTTTGTGAGAGCTGAAGTTGTAGTTGCCTTTAATTGGGAGTTATTTTAATGCACTGCTGGAGTAGATTTGGGAGGTATAGTAAATCAGGGCCACTGTGTCATATACAAAACAGAATTTGAAACCCACATTGCAGAGCTGAAGAAGCTGTTATGGCCCGCACACACCGTGCAACTGTCGTACAACAACAGTCGTACAAAAGCTTGTTGTACGATAATGCGACCGTTAGTACGCGCGATTAGAACAGCCGACGTTCAACAGTCGTGCAACAGAAGATGGCTGAGCAAACTAGAAAACTTTTGTTGGCCAACAAGCCTTTGTACGACTGTTGACTTGGGTTTGCAGAAGTTGGGCCAACAAAAGTTGTAAGTGCAAAACACGCATGTTCAGAAGTCAGGAGCGACCAGAAGTGTTGTGTTGTGTAAACCTGCATTCGTAATTCACAATTCATATTCGTCAAGTGGCAATTGAATTCAATTAGCGAAATGCATTAGCATCTTTTTCAATGGGATATAATGAAGCTGCTTTGCTAGTGGTACTCATGTTACGAATGTAATGAAAGACAATTGTTTTGTAGTGATAAAAATATTATTCGCATTTTATCATCATTTCCACAATATCATTAGCTGTGATATTTAACCACTTCAGCCCCGGAAAGATTTCCCAGTTTAAGACCAGAACACTTTTTGCGATTCGGCACTGCATCGCTTTAACTGACAATTGAGCAGTCGTGCGACATTGTACCCAAACAATATTTGCATCCTTTTTTTCCCATAAATAGAGCTTTCTTTTGGTGGTATTTGATCACCTCTGTGTCATTTCTGATCACCGCTATAAACAAAAAAAGAGCGACAATTTTGCAAAAAAAACAATATTTCTTACTTTTTGCTAAAATACAAATCCAAAAATAAATATTAACAAACATTTTTTTTTCATCGGTTTTGGCCGATTTATATTCTTCCTCATATTTTTGGTAAAAAAAATCGCAATCTGTGTTTATTGATTGGTTTGCGGAAAAGTTGCCGCGTTTAAGAATGGTGAGAATTAATTTATGGGGTTTTTATTTTTTTATATATTTTCCTAGTAATGGTGGTGATCTGCGATTCTCAGCTGTAATGGGATATTATGGTGGACATGTTGGACCATTTTGAAACTTTTTTGGTACTATTGGCATTTATCAGCTATGAAAATGCACTGAATACTGTGTAAATGCCATTGGCAGTGAAGGGGTTAAACTGGAGGGGGCACTCTAAGGGTTAACAGTGTTCCCTCAGTGTGTTCTAACTGTATGGGGGCTGGGCTGGCAGGGGGAGGGAAGTGATCATGGCTTCCATATACAGGAAGCCTGTGATCACAGCCCTGACCCCTCTATCAGAACAGAGATCCGTGTTTACATACACAGACCTCCATTCTCTCACTGTGGAGAAGCCATCGTGGGTAGCCGGCGGAGATTGGTTCCACCTTACCTGCTCCCTGGCCTCCCGGAACACAGTGAGCGTGCGAGCACACCTCCGGCGGCGTGCACACACTCGCAATATTTGTTAACACGGCCGCCGTCAGGTGGGCAGTCGGCAAGTGGTTAAATATGAAAAATGTAACTATTTGTGTCCCTTGGTAATTGTTATAACTTTTCTTTTTAATGTAACTGCCTACTTCAAACCTGTCATTTGAATAAAAAAAAAATAGGCAAGTATAAATAAAAAAAAAATATTAAATTAGACATGCTATTTGTCTATAAATAAAATATAACAGAAAAAAGTGCTTTGGATTAGCAAAATGGGGTAAAGAACAACAAAAATAAAATAATAAAACCAAAAATACAGAAAAAACATAAATAAATGAATGGGGGATATGGGTATAATCCCCAGACCATGGCTGTTGTTGGGGGCCATGGTGAATGTATTGCCACTGCCCGGCATGCTGCTGTGGTGTATGGGAAGGCTGTTGAGGTGGTGGAGGTGGTGGAGGTGGAGGCACATTCTCATGAAGCTCAGTATGGTCAGTAATGAGCCTCCTCTCCTCCTTGCTCAGCACCTGCGTGATCAGCTCCTGAGACTTGCTGCGCTGGTATGGAGTCATCAGCTTCAGCTTAGCAGCTGCGTAGACAGCAAATGACTCTTCCTCGTCAGGGTCCCTCTGGAGGACTGCTGATGCCTGCCTGAAGAACGAGGAAGCACTCTCTTCCATATTCTGGGTCTTTCGTGTTCTTTTCCCACCAACACGCAGGGGAGGGATCTGCGACTCCACAACCAGGGAAGAGCCAGCTGCCTCATCCTCAGTCACTGTTTCTTTGACGCTTTCCTGTGTATAAAAATGTGACATTATTAGAATATATTTGTTTGTGTGGGTCATCAATCAAACCAAATTTACATTTCCTGACTGTTGCTAATTGAATAATTACAAATACAAAACACTAGCATTTTAATTTATCCTTCAAATTAGTTTAGGCCACAACTGTGTTTTGATATGGAACCAACTTTGTTAAGGCTCAAATATTTGGCCAATAATGTTTATTTATCATCATTGTATTTTTTCTTGACAATATGTTCAACAACACTATACCCGTGTCAATATGGGCTCCTCTACATCTTCATCCTCAGTTCCATGAGCTGTGGCCTCATCAGTCATAGAAGGCAGAGTGGAGAGAGATGGCCTGGGCTCAGTCTGGTCGCTGATAAACCGCAGGCTCTCAAAATACCACAGCTTGGGGACATAGATATCAGCTGCTGCAGCTCCTGACTTGTGGGAGTTTTCAATCTTCTTCACCTCCCTCGCATATGTGGTCCTGAGGCTGGCAATTTTATCCCAGACATACTTGCAATTAGCATTCAGCTTAATCTGTTTGCACAGCTCCGCAAGTTTGTTTAATGCTGCCCGCCTTATGACTCTGTTGGAAAACTCCTTGCTTTTCACCATCCAGAGACATTGTAGTTGACGGTACATGTCAATGAACAGGGGCAGGAACTTGTGTGAGAAAAAATTCTCACTCATTATGCCTCCAAGACACAAGACAAAGCATAATGCAACTTCATCTGGCATACCCCATAAGCTGGACCCAATCTAGGCCTCAATCCAATCAGTATAGCCCATTAACCCCCATATAAACCTCAATCCAAGCAGTATAGCCCATTATCCCCCATCTAGGCCTCAATCCAAGCAGCATAGCCATTAACCCCCATCTAGGCCTCAATCCAAGCAGTATAGCCCATTAACCCCCATCTAGGCCTCAACCCAAGCACCATAGCCCATTAACCCCCATCTAGGCCTCAATCCAAGCAGTATAACCCATTAACCCCCATCTAGGCCTCAATCCAAGCAGTATAGCCCATTAACCCCCATTTAGGCCTCAATCCAAGCAGTATAGCCCATTAACCCCCATCTAGGCCTCAATCCAAGTAGTATAGGCCACTACCCACCTATGCACCAAGTTCAAGCTGAACCTTCATTATGGAAACAATTTGTCACGCTGCCAAATGCTTGACCTCCACTCACAGATCGTTCCATTGAATGTGCGATCGGGCTTTATGCATTGTGCATGCGTGCAACTCCGCGTGCCTGTGCCTTTGTAAGTTGTTTTTATGACCTCCTATTAATACATTTTCATGGGGGGCGTGACCGGAAGTCGGCAAGGACGGACGTGTTCCCGCTGAGCTCCGCCGATTCCCAGGACAATCTGCAGGAATCCTGCTTCTGGAAGCCTAGGTGAGCAAAGAAAATCACCCATCCAGGCACTCCCCATTACAAGCTACAAAACAAGCCCAAGATCGGGCGGATAGGACACTACCACCCGCACGGCCGAAAATTGAGGCCGCGGCTTTGCGGCCTACTAACGCCGGAGCACACCGCGCGGTGATCGGAGCCCACAGCCATAGCCCGCCCTGCTTTACCACAATAAGACACTGGCCCAAGCCCTAGTCACCCCTATCATACCTCCACTGAGCAGCACAATCTTGGGGGGCTTGTCCAGCCGCGGAGCTCCTTTTCCAGCTCCGCTCAGAGAGAGCTAAAAAACAAGCCAACACTAGCATCATTACTTTTTT
>BLSH010170384.1:48223-86352 GCA_018402905.1 Glandirana rugosa | reverse complement strand
CTCCTGATCTCTTACCAGACTTTCGCCCCACAGTACATAGGCACTTAAGTCGTGGTCCTCCCAGGGCACCCGGAGGTAATCATCCACCAGTTAAGCCCGCATGCTCAACACCCCTACGTTTTTCACCCACATTAGAGAGGACCAACCCAAGTCAAGAGAGGTCTACAGACAATCCAATTGTCTTACTTCATCAAATCGATCGAAATTCGAGCGGGATCAGCCTGTACATTCAACCACGGGATCCCCAGACCTAAATAGCTCGGGAACCAGCTCGCGTTATAACACGTTCATCTCATATTATGCCCCTAACAAAAATCAACTCAATTTTTTCAACACATTGATGGCCCTCATCCAGCCTCATCTAGAGGGTAGGGTCATCCTGGGAGGAGACTCAAATATTGCGCTCGACCAAGGGCTCGATAAATCCAGACCCCTAGGGCACCAACTTACATGTCCGACTAGGGCGAGCTTAAAGCTAGCTAAACTACTTCATTCTGTTAACCTAACAGACATCTGGAGAGAACTGAACCCAACCAGGAGAGATTACACCCACTTTTTGCATCCCCACAACTCGTACGCCCGAATTGACCACCTACTAATGGAGGCCCACGGGACCCTCCTGGTGCTGAATTCACGGATACATGACACCCCGCTTTCAGACCATTCTCTAGTCCTCATGCAAATCCGCTCTGATCCACTCCACGCAAAACACCCACAATGGAGATTAAATGAATCCCTGTTGACCGATCCTGTCAGAGTTACAGAAATAAACAATTCTATTAAGGAGTACTTTCTCCTTAATGATAAGGAAGGGATCTCGGCCGAAGTTATTTGGGCAGCACATAAGGCTTTCGTCAGGGGAAAGATGATACAGTTAGCCTCTCGAATCAAAAAAGAGAGGGCAGCAGAGCTCACTAAGCTGGAACAATCCTATGCGTCTCTACAGGCAGCGCATAAGATCAATCCATCTAAAAATTTATCCTAACTCGATAAAGCTAGATTAGAGCTTAATATGGCACTAACAACCAAAGCAGAGAAATCAATCAGATGGAGTGGACAAAATTTTACACGCAAAATGATAGGCCAGGTTCTCTACTAGCATCTAAACTTTCCCCGCGATGCCGCCTTAATCAACTTCCTAAAATCAGAGTTTCAGGCCACGGTTCCACCACTAACCCCAAGAAGATTTTGGACTCGTTCCATAAATTTTACTCAGAACTCTACAGCTCCCCCAACAACCCTCGCCCAGAATCCCTGGACGCTTTCCTAGAGGATATTCCCCTTCCTCACCTATCTCCAGAACACAAACAGATTCTGGAGGCCCAATTCTCGGATGCAGAGGTTGGAGATGCCATCAGGAACTTAAAAAAAGGCTCGGCCCCTGGCCCAGATGGCCTCCCTATCCCCTACTACAAGGCCTTCACAGACTTGCTCACCCCCTACATGTCTAGACCATTTAACCATCTAACTAAGGGCTCTTCACTAGACCCCCATCTTAATTTGGCCTATATAACGGTCATCCCCAAACCAGATAAGAATCCCAAAGAAGTTGGGAATTATAGACCCATCTCGTTGATAAACAACTACGTCAAAATCCTAACGAAGATCTCAGCTAATAGACTCTCCTCGTTCATCAGCTCTTATATCCATAAAGACCAGGCTGGATTAATCCATGGGAGACAGGGTCCAGACCAGACACGCAGGGCCATCGACCTGATATCTATTCTCCAATCCAACTGGGAGGGAGGCCCGAGACAAAGGGGCATGGTCCTATCCCTTGATCTCCAGAAGGCCTTTGATTCTGTCTCTTGGAACTACATACTCAAGATTCTGGAGACCTGGGGATTCGGCCAGTGCTTTCTAGGAGTCATTAAAGCCCTATACTCCCGTCCCTCCGCCCAAATAAAACTACAAGGCTACCTTTCCGACCCGATAACCATAGCCAGAGGAACAAGACAGGGCTGCCCCCTGTCTCCGCTAATATTCGCCATAGCCATAGAAACTCTGGTAATTGCCATCCGCCAAAGTTCAGACATCAGGGGGGTCTCTTGTGGACTACAAACCCACAAGTGTGGCCTGTTCGCTGATGATATACTCTTGTATCTGACCTCCCCCCATACGTCTCTCCCCAACCTCAACCTTCTACTAGATTAACTTAACTGACTCCACCAGAGGCATCTTAAACACGGTACTTATGGAAGCCAACATAAAAGTCATCACCAGGTGGTATCTCACCCCCTCCAAACTGGCCCGCATATATCCAACGGCTAGTCCCCTATGCTTTAGGGGCTGTGCCCTTCGGGGCTCAATGACGCACATTTGGTGGGAATGCCCGAGGATTAGACCCTTCTGGAGGAAAATCTTTAACCTCGTTGAGAAATTAACCAAAACTCAGGTACCCAGATCCCCGGAGATAGCTTTGTTGAACGCCCATATCCCAAACTTATCCAAGTCCAACAGGAATTTAGTCCACTTCATATTAACTGGGGCCAAACTTTCAATCGCCAAGTCCTGGAAAAAACCAAGGGCATCCTTTGTTGCAACGGTTAGGAAAATTTCTTGGATTATGTCCCAGGAAAAGTTAACCAGTATCTTATCAGACACCACCAAACGATTTGAAGGAACCTGGGAACCTTAGGCAGATTACATTGGAATCTCATTCATCCCAGGTCAAAACCCATAAATAGTTAATACTATTCTTAGCCAACATAGGATGCTTCATCCATCTCCTCTTTCTCTCTTTCTTCATTTTTCCTTTTCTCCTACCGTTACTTCAGATAGAACATGTTCTTTATTTCTATTGGTTTTTATCTAGAATGTCTCCTAAACGGGTCCATTCCACCTAACTGGGGGCTATCTGCTGCAGTACCTCCTTCCACATACCTACTTGGTTGACGGGCAATGGGCAACCATCCTGAGTATTTGTATTTGGGGGTTTTTCCCTCCCCTTCCCGCACAGAATGTTCCCTTTACGGGGTGCCTGGAGGGCGGGAGCTCCCCAATACAACCTCCCTGGTCCCTATGATATCACTGTTCTAAAATCATCAAAAACTCTATGTGAAACTATAGCAGAGCGAACCCATATCCCTGTTCTTCTCTCTGCTATAGTTTCACACACAGTTTCCAAATGTTTGCAGAACAGTGATATGGGTTTGTCCCGGTTTTAGTTAAAGTGTTACACACAGTTTCCAGATGTTTGCAGAACAGTGATATGGGTTCGCCTGGTTTTAGTTAAAGTGTTACACAGAGTTTCCAGATGTTTGCAGAACATTGATATGGGTTCGCCCGGTTTTAGTTAAAGTGTTACACACAGTTTCCACATGTTTGCAGAACAGTGACATGGGTTTGTCCCGGTTTTAGTTAAAGTGTTACACACAGTTTCCAGATGTTTGCAGAACAGTGATATGGGTTCGCCCGGTTTTAGTTAAAGTGTTAAACACAGTTAACAGATGTTTGCAGAACAGTGATATGGGTTCGCCCGGTTTTAGTTAAAGTGTTACACACAGTTTCCAGATGTTTGCAGAACAGTGATATGGGTGTGTCCCGGTTTTAGTTAAAGTGTTACACACAGTTTCCAGATGTTTGCAGAACAGTGATATGGGTTCACCCAGTTTTAGTGAAAGTGTTACACACAGTTTCCAGATGTTTGCAGAACAGTAGTATGGTTTGTCCCGGTTTTAGTTAAAGTGTTACACACAGTTTCCAGATGTTTGCAGAACAGTGATATGGGTTCTCCCGGTTTTAGTTAAAGTGTTACACACAGTTTCCAGATGCTTGCAGAACAGTGATATGGGTTCTCCCGGCTTATTTATACTTTTTTGACACAGTTTGAAGATGATTTTAGAACAGTGATATGGCTTTTACCGTTAATTAATACTTTTCAAACACAGTTTGAAGATGGTCCACATCCACCTCCATTTTTGATTTTTTAATGAAATAATTTTTTTAAAAATGCTTTTAGTTATTTCCCTGTCCCCATTTCTTTGTAGAGCACTTGTCCCACCCTTACCCCCATTTCCTTCCTTTTGCAGACCTCTAGGACTTTCCAGGACTTTTTTACAGCCATTTTTTGAGCCTAAAAGTTTGGGTCCTCGTTGATTTCAATGGGGTTCGGGGTCCGGGGCAAAGTTCGGATTCTGTCCGGACCCGAACCCGGACTTTGTCCCGAAGTTCTGCCGAACCAGCAGAACCCGGACTTCCAGAAGTTCGCTCAACTCTAGTTACAACCAAAAACGTAAATGTATTTTATATGGATTTTATGTGATAGACCAACACAAAGTGGCACATAATTGTGAAGTGGAAGGAAAATGATAAATGGTTTTCAAAAATGTTTACAAATAAATATGTGAAAAGTGTGGCGTGCACTTATATTCAGCCCCCCTCAGTCAATACTTTGTAGAACCACCTTTTGTTGCAATTACAGCTGCAAGTCTATTTGGGGATGTCTCTACCAGCTTTGCACATCTAAAGAGTGACATTTTTGCCCATGCTTCTTTGCAAAATAGCTCAAGCTCTGTCAGATTGGACAGAGAGCACATGTGAACAGCAATTTTCAAGTCGTGCCAGAGATTCTCAATTGGATTTAGGTCTGGACTTTGACTAGGCCTTTCTAACACATTTATATGCTTTGATCTAAACAATTCCATTGTAGCTCTGGCTACATGCTTAGAGTCTCTGTCCTGCTGGAAGGTGAAACTCCACCCCAGTCTCAAGTCTTTTGCAGACTCTGACAGGTTTTCTTCTAAGATTGCCCTGTATTTGGCTCCATCCATCTTCCCATCAACTCTGACCAGCTTCACTGTTCCTGGCTGAAGAAAAGCATCCCCAACAACATGATGCTGCCACCACCATGTTTCAGCGTGGGGATGGTGTGTTCAGGGTGATGTACAGTGTTAGTTTTGCTTTTAGGCCAAAAAGTTCAATTGTGATCTCATCTGACAGAGCACTTTCTTTCACATGTTTGCTGTGTCCCCCACATGGCCTCTCGCAAACTGCAAATGGGACTTCTTATGGCTTTCTTTCAACAATGGCTTTCTTCTTGCCACTCTTCCATAAAGGCCAGGTTTGTGGAGTGCACGACTAATAGTTGTCCTGTGGACAGATTCTCCCACCTGAGCTGTGGATCTCTGCACCTCCTCCAGAGTTACCATAGGACTCTTGGCTGATTCTTTGATTAATGCTCTCCTTGCCCGGCCTGTCAGTTTAGGTGGAAGGCCATGTCTTGGTAGATTTTCAGTTGTGCCATACTCTTTCCATTTTGGATGATGGATTGAACAGTACTCTGTGAGATGTTCAAAGCTTGGGATTTTTTTTTATATCCTAACTCTGCTTTAAACTTCTCCACAACTTTATATCTGACCTGTCTGGTGTGTTCCCTGGCCTTCATGATGCTGTTCAGTAAGGTTCTCTAACACTCTAACAAACCTCTGAGGGCTTCACAGAACACCTGTATTTATACTGATATTAAATTACACACAGATGGACTCTATTTAGTAATTAGGTGACTTCTAAAGGCAATTGATTCCACTAGATTTTAGGAAGGGGTATCAGAGTAAAGGGGGTTGAATACAAATGCACGCCACCCTTTTCAGATATTTATTTGTAAAAAAATGTTGAAAACCATATATCACTCTCCTTCCACTTCACAATTGTGTGCAACTTTGTTTTGGTCTATCACATAAAATCCCAATAAAATACATTTATATTTTTGGTTGTAACATGACAACATGTGGAACATTTCAAGGGGTATGAATACTTTTTCAAGGCACTGTATATATATTTCCATATGGTGAGAATGCTGTGTGCTCAGGAAAAGGTCACGTGGTGATCACTGAGGAGTCTGGACTGCACTTTGGAACATTTTTTTGCACTTAAACACTTGTGGGACTACACAGAGTGTGAACTTTCTGATTTACTTATTTTTAAGATTTTTATGGACTTTATGAATTGGATCTGGCACATATATAATCTTTATGCAGTGTGATATATGTACTGTATAATTAAGGGTCTATTGATTTATTTTATGCACTGATAGTGATTCATTTTTCAGTTTATAATTTAATTTATTTATTTGTAGAGACACATTCATTTTTTCCATGTTTTTTTTAAATATGTATATGGTCACATATAGTGCTGATACACTTTATATTTCACAGAGATTATTGGTCCTCTAGTAACTGCAGATGATATCTCAACTATTTAAGTTTTCACCTATTATCCACTTGGTATAGATTATTCTTTTGTATAAATGCTAGTTAAGAACTAATTAATACAATTATTTTAAATGGTGCTGTGTGTTAATTTCTTGTCTTTTCTTATGCCTAGTGACCTTCCAGGGAGTGGGTGATCACCTTGGAGTGTCTGTATTAAAAGCACATAATTATTTTTAGCATTATCAGAGGGAAAATGCCTATTTTTGTCAGCTCAAACTAAGCGAAAACATCCATGCTCTTTTTTAATTGTGATAGCAGGTGTGGGGGGAGAAGAACCCCTGCCTGCTGTCACACTGAGGGGGATTTGGGGGAGAGGAGGCATGGAAGATGTTACATGTACCGTCCTAAATACAGGTGGAATATGTAATATGTTGCAAAAGGTGAACTTTTCCTTTAAGAAGTGAAGGAGCATGGGATGCCTGTAGTATGGCATGCAGGCAGTATATGACAACTTGGAATCTTACCCTGTGGGATTGATTTACTAAAGGCAAATAGACTGTGCACTTTGCAAGTGCAGTGGCTCCAGAGCTTATTGAATAAGGGGAAGCTCTGCTGACTTCCATCATCCAATAATGTGCAAGAACAAATCCATTTTTTATTTTCCTTGCATGTGGTTGGGTATTCTTTGCAAAGAGAAGCTTCTCCTCATTTACTAAGCTCTGGAACAACTTTATTTACAAAGTGCACAGTCTATTTGCCTTTAGTAAATCAAGCCCGTTGTGTCTGTTCTCTCTTTTGTGTCATGTCTGTATGTTAGAATACAGAGATGTATCAAGGTGAAAATGAGGAGATAGGTGTATTTTATTAACTATATGTAGTAAAAAATATTAAAGGAAAAATAAAACAAGAATGGAAGAGAAGAAGTCACAGGATAACTCCACGTACTGTAGAAGTGGAATAGCAATTAAAACTATTTATTGCAAAACTGACATTTAAGTGAGGAACAGCTCTTCTTTTCTAGGGTGAACTACTTTGGCCAAACAACTTAGTGTATCTTAACAACTTGTACTGTATGTATGTGTGTGTGATTTTTTTTAAGGTGCCAAAATATTTTTGATCCAACCACTTGTTTGATTAACACACTTTGCCATGTGACAATGTTAGCCTATCCTATGTCAGCTTCCTTACTATTCTTCTGCATACTACTCTGGAAAATGCATTGTACATTCAGACCCCAAAAGGCAAGTATGAAACTCTTTCGAGAAATGGTTATACTGTTTACAAAGTCCAATAAACCAAGTAGCAAGTGACTTGTTGGATAATACCACCTTCCCTCACAAAACACATTTAAATATATTATTGTACATGAGCCTTTTCAACATTTTATTTTCTAATAAATATTTTTAAACCTATTATTTAAAGGTGATTTCTGATCTTATAGGAATTACCTTGACCACATTTAAATCATTAGGAAATAATACCAACCATAATTGTTCTAATCTACTCATCTTTTTAGCAAAATCTCATATCAAGGTATCTTTTTATACATTGTATCGCTACTCTTTTTTCCCATTTTCTAACAAGAACAATTCTCCTACTTATTTTTGCTCCTTGGTGTGACCCTGTTGGAATCTAGTCTTATATTATCTTCTTTTCTGATCTAATTTTTAAACTGGAGATGCTTCTTTTTTTCAAAATTCTCACTTGTAGTGCAATTATGTTTTGTTTGTAAATATTTTTCACTAAGTATCCAAATTTTTAAATAAGCAAGAAGGTCAGTGTTGGTATGCAAGATATTATTTATTGCCATCATTTTCTTCATAACCTAGTTTAAACTTTTGCTTCTTCCATTAACCTGGTTTCTGAATGAACAAACGTACATCAAGCAAAAGTGAATATAACTGCACATTTCAAGGATTAGTATCACAAAAATAATTTCATCCCAATTACTGTGGTTAACGTGTTTAACCACTTCAATACCAGACACTTACCCCCCCCTTCCAATTTTCAGTTTTCATTTGGAATGACGATTGTGCGGTAATGCTACACTGTACCCAAACTAATTTTTTTTTTCAAACAAATAGAGCTTTCTTTTGGTGGCATTTAATCACCCCTGGGGGTCTTATTTTTTGTGCTACAAATAAAAAAAGGCAGAAAATTTTGAAAAAAAAAGTTTTTCTTTGTTTCTGTCACAAAACTTTGTAAATAAGTACATTTTCTCCATCACTGATGGGCACTGATGAGGCAGTACTGATTGGCACTGATGAGGCAGTACTGATTGGCACCGATGAGGTGGTACTGATGAGGTGGCATGGATGGGCACTGATGATGAGGCACATATATGCAGCACTGATAGGTGGCACTGATAAGCAGCACTGATGGGCACTGATAGGTGGCACTGATAAGTGGCACTGATGGGCACTTATAGGCAGCACTGATGGGCACTTATAGGCAGCACTGATGGGCACTCATAGGCGGCACTGATGGGCACTGATAGGTGGCACTGGGCACTGATAGGTGGCACTGGTGGCCACTGATAGATAGCACTGGTGGGCACTGGTAGGCACTGATAGGCAGCAATGATAGCTGGCATTTTTTGGAGGCATCCCTGGTGGTCCTGGGTGGCATCCAAGATGGGCACTGAGTGCCATCCCTGTTGGGAACTGTGCCCCTTACCTGGTGGTCCCTGGGGTGGTTTCCTTGTGATCAGGGTGGGCTTCCCTGGTGGTTTCCCTGGTGGTCCTGGGTGGGCTCTCCCTAGTGGCCCTGGATGGGCTCCCTGGTGGTCCTGGGTTTTGATCCTAGGTGGGGCTGCACTGATAAACATTCAGTGCAGACCCCCCTCCTGTCAGGAAAGCCTGCAGATTGGCTCTCCTCTACTCGCCTCTGCAGATGCAAGTAAAGCAAAAGCTGATACACGGCTCTTCCTGTTTACACTGTGACCAGCTGTGATTGATCACGGCTGATCGTGTGGTAAAGAGCTTCTGATGGAAGCTCTTTACCAAGATCGGTAATGTGGTGTGTCAAACTGATGCGATCGTGGGTTATCCTGAAAGACATCATATGACATCGGGTCAGGATAGCTGAACCACCGACCAGCCATCATTTGTTTATAGGCCAGGCGGGAAGAGGTTAACATTATTTGAAGTCCTTTTTTTATTTCACTTGTGTTTGTTTTTATAATTTCACAAAATGTATAGGCAGAGTGAGCTATGCAGAAAATGTGACAGTAACTGGGTTTGGATAAACTAGAATACTACAAGTGTTGCTTATAATGGTCATCTTTTAAAAATGTATTTTTTTAACCACCTCGCGTCCACGCTATACCTGAATGACGGCACAGCGCGGACCCTCATTGCCGGGAGGCCATCAATAGATGTCCTCCCGAACATGTTCTGTTTGCGTGTCCCTGCAGGGGCGCACATGGCACGCTCTGTGATCACCGAGTCTATGAGGCCCGACTGATCACAGATTGGAGTAAGGGACCGGTCCCGGCCCTTTACCACATGATCAGCTGTCATTGGCTGATGTAAACAGAAGATGGGTGATCGTTTTTTTCCCTTGTGCTGAGAGTGTGAGGGAAAAAAAGCCGATCACCGGCTTCTGTCAGAGGGACATCTGTCCCTCACATAGAGAGCCGTGGATGCCTTGTCTGTGCTCACCAGTGCCACCTGCCAGTGCCACCTATCATTACCCGCCAGTGACACCAGTAAGAGTATATAGCATAAGAGATGGAAACCACCACTGGCTAGACAGTCACACCTGTTAAAATACAGAAAAATAATCAGCACAAAGTCTCCAATAATCGGTTGCAATGCACAGCAGGCTGAACACTATGGTAAAATGTATAAAAAACCACATGTAAAAATAAAAAACAGAGTGCAGCTCTCTGCACAACTACAAATGTCCTTTTGAGTCCATAAATGATAATAAACTTTGAATAAACTTCATAAATCAGATAATGGACAAACAGATGCACAAGCTCTGCTCCACAGACACACACAGCCGCTTACCTCATTTGTAAGGCCTGATGGCCTACAATACACCTTCCCCACTGGGGAACTAAGTGTATGTCCATTCAATCCAGGATATATATAGAAAGAGATGAGAAAACATCTAATGCTCTCCGCAAAGGCTAATACATAAATCTTATACGTCAACTGAATCACAATAGGGAACAGATAGGACATCCATGTGTTTCAGAAAACAGATATCATTGTGTACGAACCCTCCACCACAGAGATACACTGCTGCTCACCTCATTTGCAAGACCAATAGGTCTGTCAAACACCTTCCCGACTGGGGACTATAGGGCAGGGCTCCTATGTGTTCCTAGTCAACTCCGATAAATTACCATCCAAAGTACGTAGATAAAACAACACTACATCTAATGCTCTCCGTATAACACCAGATTTATTTAAATAGATAAAAAGGTACACTCACAAATAAAGCACTCAAACCGAGTGCATGAATCAACACTGGTAATGACACTTTGAAGACACCAAAGATGGCCACGGGTGATGTCATACACCACTCCTCCCCTGTACATGTTACGTCCTGGGCGGGACTTCTTCAGCATGGGAGTGCAGCCATGTACTGCACCCGCATATTTATGTACTACCAGCACCAAGGTAACCTGAAACAGCTGAGGGAGATGAGTGGATCACATGAACCAGGGCTGAAAGCACTACAGGGGAATATACAAAACAGATCCACTGCTGGTCAGCTCAATGTTGTCCCCTTATGGCTTCACGGAGGAATGACCTATTTTCCTCACTTTTCTGTCAATCCCTTCAAAATCATCATAAAGGTGAAAAATAATTTGCATATTAAAATAGATGGGTAATAAACTACCCACCATATAATAGACACATATAGCGCCATCCCACGGCCATCCTTGGTAAATAAAAGACTAAAAACATACACAATAGAGCACTAGATGTTTTCTCATCTCTTTCTATATATATTCTATATATATCCTGGATTGAATGGTAACTAAGCCGATTATTATCCCAAGGATTGCTTCAGGACATACACTTAGTTCCCCAGTGGGGAAGGCACATTGTAGTCACACCTGTTGGCTGGTCCTGGAGCGGTGGTAATTTTGTGAGCCCCCCCCTGCCAGGGTGTCTGAGAGCCATTTGTCTAGCCAGTGGTGGTGTCCATCTCTTATGCTATATATCCTTACCACGGCCTGTTTGTATGCTGGGTTGTGTACTGTACTGTAGTGGCAATCGGGCACATTAGTCAACATTGCGGATGCCTATACCCAGATAACCTTGTACTCGTCTGCTAGATTGTTGTAACAGTATACCTTAACACCTATATCCTGAAGGGGTTTACTGTGGTCCTCCAATACCATCATGGTTTATTCACTGTAGCTGGTTTTAATCACTTTCTGATCGCCTGTATACACCTTGATACATCACTGCTATATGGCCTGTGGCTCCTGAAGAAGCGCAAAATGCGCAACTTGTACAGCAAGCCAAGAGACCTTACGCCACACATATACAGCATACCGTACACCTTGGACAATCCTGTCTGCGGTTGCAACTTCTATGAGTGTTGAATTATAAATAGTTGCCATAAGATGTTTTTCAGAGGCGTTTGTTAGCAATCATACAGGCAGTAACATTTTGCGTGGTTTTAAATGCACTTTTGTTCATTTATTATTTTTATAAGCATAATAAAATGTAACCTTTCAATTAAATGTTTTTGTACGTGCCTAAAAGGTCCATATTTCTTCTCAAAAAAACTTTCTTTGTGTCCACAGTACCACTCTGTGATGACGCAATGGAGTTGATTTACTAAAGCTGGAGTGTGCAACATTGAGTGCAGTTTTGCACTGAAACCAATCAGCTTCCAGGTTTTATTGCCAAAGCTTAATTAAACAAGCTGAATTTAGAAGCTGATTGGTTACCCTGCTCAGCTGCACCAAATTCTATGTGCACAAGTTATAGTAAATCTCCCCCAATGAGTGGATTTATTTCCTCTCTTTACTTTATTAAATATCAGCATAATTTATATTTAATACCTTATTGTTGATTAGGAATGATTAGGCATGAGCTTCAGATAGGGACTGAAGTAAAATTCTTTCTGAGTTTTGCTTGTTTAGAGAACTAAATGGGGTGTTAACCTACCTGCCGAGCCAAACCTCTGGCTGTAGCATAAATTGGTACATTTAGCAACAGTATTAGTGACATCTTTCTTTTAAGGGTGGCTGTTAGGAAGCAGTGGTCTTTTGGTTTTGAGCAGTCAGTGATGCTTCCCCACCTAGCCCATTTAGATGACGGCCAGCGATTCCCAACTGACAACTGGATATAAACAAAAGTTGACATAACTGACAAAATATGGGCACAGCCATATTTGGTCAATGGCATCCGCCACATCCTTGACTCTTTATTAAAAATCAGCTGTCAGTCAGGAATCTGTCATTCTGCATGGAGTGATGGCAGGAGCGGATCATCTCGATAATTGATGTGTTTTTTCTTTTGGTGGGTTGGCAGGCATTATTCAAGTGTGATTGGTGATGGATTAACATTGTGTGTGCTTTTTAAGGCTAAACGTGTATCATGTGTTTATTTACTGTTTATATTTTTTTGTGAATGAGGTACTATGTAAAAAGTCTATAACAAATTCTCATAAAGAATAGTGCTTCTTGCTGTGGGATGTCACATAGCAAAAGCCCCTTTTTAGAAAGAAAAACAAATGCTGGTAGTTTACATTTCCTTACCAGCTTCTTCTAAAAAAAAAAAAAAGCATGCTTCTAAAAAAAAAAAAAAGCATGCCCCCCCCCCCCCAAGGCCCTCTAAAATATATACATGACCAATATGGGGTTTGATATGTAATTTGGAGGGTCCATATGCTATTTTTTAAACAAAACCAGGCTGGCAAAGAAATGCCATTTACTGGCAATTTAAATTGGATTTTTTTTTTTATTTGTAAATATTACTTTGGTTGTATACATTCTACAGCTGCACCACTTCACAGGCAGGTTTGGAGCATCCACTAAGCATGTCTTTTTTTTTAAATATAGTTTATTAGGTTTTATAAGATTACAGGGTAAATAAACCAGCATAATAGCAACATTTTGCTTATCAACAATAGTGTTTGAGAGGGAGATAGAAGATAGGTGGGAAAGGAAAAGAGAGTGGAAAAGTGTTGGGAGAAAGTATATAGGAGTTGGGGTAGCCCAGGGGGGAATGGCATGAGACCACTCCCTCCTGTTCATCTCAAGGGTCCATGTGTAATTGATAGCGTACAATGTGTGTGTTTTAACACCAATATAACCACAACAGCATCTGGTTTTAAACCATATAACTATAGCCAAGACATAATTTACTATGCGGCTTAAGGGAGGTGGTTGCATATGAGTCTATCCAGGAGAGGTAGAAGGCTGTGACAAATAACCACTCTTAATAAAAGAAGAGGGGGTTACTAAAGATGATTGTTCAGAGGTCGTTAGGCATTGGTCGATGAAGGATCTCCATCTTTTATCAAATCTTTTATTATCTCAGTTATTCTGCAGCATGGTGTCTAGTTTTTCTTGGCATTATTATTTCATCGACAGTTAGTCACCCCAAAGATGAATGATAAGATTTGTGACCAAAAGTGGATAGGTGGACATGACCACAGGCGATGGAGTATGGTGGGTTTCTGGATCGAGCACCATGGGCATGAGGCCTTCTTAGTAAGGGTGTCTTTTGTTGAAAAAGGGAAGTAGGCTCTATGGATTAACTTGAATTGCGTTTCCCTCCAGGCTTCATTGGGAATTATTTTCCTGGTGGTATTGTATCCTTTGAGGACACTGTCTATATTAGCTGCATTGGGTACATCTTTCAGCCAAGATTTTAATGAAGTATGCGTGAGTGGTTTTGTAAAACCTGGTCCAAGGGGTGGTAGATGTCCGCAATGGAGTAGCGTTGTTCCTTGATCAGTTTGTTCAGGAAGGTAGGGTGGAATCTCTTGTGTCTCTAGGGGCAGGTTTTACTAATGAAGACTGCAGCTTGTGATACCTGGAGGAAATGGTGATGGGGTACGTGGAAGTCCTCCACTATGGAAAAAAAAACTTTAAGAGATCCTGTATCTGCATGGTACAGGGAAATAGCACTGACTAGCCCTTTGTCTTTCCATTTTGAGAACAGCTTGTATTGGAGATTCAAGAGGAACTTTGGGTTTCCTTGAATGGGTAAGAACTTGGAAACAAAAGGAGAGAGACCCAGCTTTTTCCTTGATTCCCTCCATGCTACTATTGTGTCTCTAAAAAGAAGGTTGTGTTTAATATGATCAGGAACTACGTTCAGAGGGCTGTGCAAGAGAGCAGATAAATTATAGGGGTGGACCATGGCTAATTCAAGACCGTGGTTTGTGTATTTTGAAGCTTGGAGAATTCAGTCCTGCCTGATTCTTAGCAAGCAGGATAGATTGTATACCCTGATCTTTGGAAAATGTAACCCCCCCTCGCTCTTCGGGAGATGAAGCTTAGTCAGGCTATTCTGGGTTTGCCTTTGCGCCATATGAAAATTGTAGCTGCCTTATTCATTTTTTGGATGTTTTTGTGTTTCAGCAATAAGGGTATGGTTTGTAGAGGGTATAAAAGGCGCGCAAAACATACCATCCTAAATAGTGCACATCTCCCAAAAAGTGAGAGAGGGAGGTTTGTCCAGGCCTCCAATTCATCTACTATTTTTGAGATCCGAGGGGGATAATTTAGAGAATAAAGAGAGGACAGTTCTTTCCCTATTTTAATATCCCAATACGTGATTAATTTATTTTTGATAGGAAAGGGGGATGATGAGACCCAGGGTCATGATCATAGTGTGCCTAGAGGTAAGACCTCACTTTTACTGAAGTTAATTTTTAGGCCTGGGCATTTCCAAAATGAGTTGAAGATAGATTGTATGTGGGTTATATTGGTAGAGGGTGAAGACGTGAAGATTAAAATGTCGTCGGCAAAGAGAGCGGCATGCAGCTCTTCTTGGCCGAATGGAATCCCATGTATGGGGGCGATGTCATTTAGGTACCGAGATAGGGGTTCTATGGCTAAATTGAACAATAGGGAAGACAAGGGGCATCCCTGTTTCCTTCGTTTATGTAGAGGGATTGAGTTTGACTGTATTTCGGCCTTTATTACCCTGGTTGAGGGTGAAGAGTATAAGCTATGAATAAAATGACATAAGGGACCTGTCAGATCAAATTTTTGCATAACTAGGAATAGCCAGTGGAAACTAAGATTGTTGAAAGCTTTTTTGGCATCTAATGTTATTATTGCTAAGTCATCAAAAGGGTGGTGTTTGGTAAATTCTAAGGCCGCTAGAACTTTCCGAATGTTCGATGAGGCTGATCTGCCTTTGGTAAAGCCTGCTTGTGCCGGGTGGATTAGGAAAGACATTATGTTAACTAGTCGGGATGCTATTATCTTGGAGAGGATCTTAGAGTCAATGTTTAATAAGGAAATTGGGGGGTAGGGGGCTGGTTCTGTTGAATCTTTGCCCTTTTTTGCAATCAATTTTATGTGTGCTTGGTGGCCTGTGGGTAAATAAGGACCCCCTTCCCATATACCATTGTATACCTCTAATAAAGTAAGAGAGATCAGTTCCTTAGTAATTTTATAAAATTCCGGGGTAAAGCCGTCTGGGCCTGGGGCTTTACCATTTGCTATTTTTTCCGATTGTGTCTAGGATTTCTGCTACAAAGGCAATGATTCTGCCTCGTAGGAAAGATTTACCCGCCTCTCAAAAGAGATTCATATTGTCTGTATGTGCAGCGTTGGTTGAAGCATATTCTGACCATGTTTCTTGTAACATTTGCTTAACCCCTTCCACACCACGCTCAGTATATTTACTGTGGCAGTGTGGACGTGTCCCGCGAATCGCCATAAATAGACGGCGATTTGCGGAGTGGCCACCGGCGAGCTGCGATGAGCAGCCAGAGCAAAAGCATGGGGAACCGTCGATGTAAACACGGCGGTTCCCCGCTCTGTCAGTGGGGACATAACAGATCTACTAATCCCTGTCACTGGGATCAGTTAGATCTCTTATGCCCATAACAGCCCAGCCTCCTCACAGTTAGAACATGCCTAGGGAACACAATTAACCCCTTCACTACCCCCTACAGGTTAACTCCTTCACTGCCAATGACATTTATACAGTAATCAGTGGACATTTACATTTCTGACCGCTGTATAAATGTCATTGGTCCCATAAAAGTGTCAAAATGGTCCGACATGTCCACTGCAATATTGCAGTACCGCTAAAAATCGCAGATCGCCGCCATTACTAGTAAAATATAAAAAAAATTAAAACCCCAGAAATGAATTCTCATCATCCGTAAACATGGCAACTTTTGCGCAAACCAATAAATAAACGCGATTGCGATTTTTTTCACCAAAAATATGAGGAAGAATATAAATCGGCCAAAACCGATGAAAAAAAAGTTTTTTTATTTTTTTTGGATTTGTATTTAAGCAAAAAGTAAGAAAAAAATTTTTTTTTGCAAAATCGTCGCTCTTTTTTTGTTTATAGCGGCGATCAGAAATGACGCAGAGGTGATCAAATACCACCAGAAAGCTCTATTTATGGGGGGAAAAAAGAAGTAAATTTTGTTTGGGTAAAACGTCACACGACCGCACAATTGTCAGTTAAAGCGACGCAGTGCCGAATCGCAAAAAGTGCTCTGGTCCTAAAGGAGGAAATCCTTCCAGGGCTGAAGTGGTTAAGGTTTTCCTTGTGACCCAGATATGTTGGGAATCTCCATTGAGCAGTGCCCACGGGGGTTTGGAGGTCATCAAGTGTGACCGAAACAGGAGAGTGATCTGATATGACCATGTCATGGATGACCGAATCTTGGATGTTGGGTAATAGGGAGGGGGTGCAGAAAATATAATAGAAAGAGTGAAATTACTGCACTAACCCCAACAGTAAACTAAGCTGCCAGCACACCAATTATGACGTAATTGAAATTAAAAATAAAATCTAACCAGTGCAGCGCTAAAAATTCATAAATGGATCCCACTGGTTAGTGGAAATAGAGAATATACATAGATGCCAAAAACGCAATGCATATACATACAAAGTGATACAAATCATATGTGAAGTTAATAAATAATCAATATATGTGAATATCAAGAAACATTTCATAAGGAGCAAATTAAAGTGATATTACAAAGTTCCAATAAGTACGCCACCAGGCCAGTGTTTATAAAGTCACAAATAGAAGCATATAATCATGCTATAAGTTCTTCTGACAGGTCAGGCGAGGGGTGTGGATTTGATTTCACACAACACCAGCATGCAGTGCAACCTCCAACAAGATTTTCATAGGGTACTCTTACCAGACAAATCTGGGTTATACACATATGTTGTCCAGCGGGCGACACTTCAGAGACCTCAGTCAGGAACCCTTGAAAACATTTCCACCTCAGAGGAGTACAGTAAGAGTATTCCCTCCACACCTTGATCCCGTATGAGTAGGGATTACTCCATGGGGCACCGAAATCAATAACCCTCCATAATGGTCTCAGATAGATACTTGGGGGTATCCTCATCAAACATCAGTAAAAACAAAAGGTGCTACATAGCATTATATCCTTTAAAATTGATTTTAATAAAAAGAATCGCACTTACATGCTCCAAATTAAAACACGCAATATGGAATTTCACAGTAACAACTAAAAATGGGCAATGTTATAGAGCAGGCTCACATCACCCGACGTGTTTCATCTAATAAGACTTCAACAGGGGTATAAGCCAACTGCTCCCACTGCGCTAAATATATAAGTATTAAAGACCACCCATAATTTGGCTACCATTTAGGCTCCTCCCAATGGCGGCCATGCCGTGAGTTCCAAGCCTCCATACCGACATGGCCTACAAGGCCGTTCATTGGTCTGATGTCCCAGTGATGTCCAATATGGGATAGAGCATCAAAAGTCAATGGTGTAAATTTTCACCCGGTCACAATTTCATCACTTCCGATACGCTCCACCGCTATAAACATCCAGTTCCCAGTTTCAATACTGGTTATTCCATTGCAAAGAGAACAAGGGTGGCTTAACACAATGAATAGATGGATCAAACAAGAATATTGTGATTAGGGAAAAGAGAGACTCAGGGTGGAGCGCATCACGCACATCCGCCCACAGAACCGCTACGTCACGTTCGGCGCACGGAGCCTACAACAACATCCGGCAAAAAGAGGAAATTACGTCTATAGTTGGTAGGAGGAAGTGACGCGGACACCGGCAGTAAGCCGCGCCATGTCAACAACACATGTAGTGGGGACAGTTAAAACGATAGATCAACTCTGGACACGTAAATGGAAGTGACGGAACCACCACCAACACGACCATTCACATTATATACATAAACTGTATGGGCACAAAACAAATTGTAACTAATGATATGATTCATGTTAAATGAAAACACATGCCTCGTAAATCTTTGGTGAATTTAGAAGGGTATACTATAATATGACATATAATATCACCTAAAATAGTGACAGTGAATAGTCTGTAGTCAATAGATCAATCAAAATATACAGCAATGGATAGAATAGTACCATCATTGGGAAAAACAGAAGAAGAAAAATTATTTAGCCCGAGTATAAAAACGTAACATTATTATGTGGGATGGTGGTTATGTCACATATTAATGAAAAAAAAAAAAAAACAACCCTAGAGGTAACAGGTGCAGAAAATATAGTCGAGTCTTGCAAAAGTATTGTGAGCATGGGAATGGAAAGTGTATTCTCTGTCTAGGGGGTGGGATAACCGCCATGGGTCCGTCAGCTGTAAGGCCTTAACCATATGGAATAGATGTGTGTATTTTTCACATGGGAAGTAGTCTGGTCTGTGATGTGTGTGAGATGTATCCTCTCTGTTGCACAAAGTGATATTAAACCCCCCCTATTAAATGATGGGTTTGGGGTATATCCAAGAGTTGAGTGGCTAGATTACTGAAGTACCCTTTATCGGGCGAATCAGGAGCCTATATATTAGTAACTACTAATTCCTTTATCGGGAATTTGAGGTGGACTGATATTAGTCTCCCTTCCTCATCTTTATTTGTGGAGATCAGGTCATAGGTAAGTTTTTTTGGAGGAGGATGATTACATCTGCTTTGCGTCCCTTGGCAGCTGACCTTACGACGCTGCCTAACCATAGCTATTGCATACGGGAAATATCACATTCTGAAAAATTGGTTTCCTGTAGCAGGGCTTTGTCCATTTTTAATCTTTTCAGGTGTCTAAGGATTTTCATTCTTTCCATCTGGGATCTCAGCCCCTTAACAGTCCATGAGGTTACTCTCATGTTATGTTATGGAAGGACATGGAGACGGAGAATTTCGGAATCTGGACCTGGATTTTCCAGTTCGTGGTTGAGAGACTGACCCCATGTTAAGAGTTGGAAGGGAAGGAAAAAACAAGGGGAAAGGAAATGGGTATAACACAACAAACCATATAACTGAGCGACTTCTCCTTCTTCCACATGCATCTCCACTACCAGTAGAGCCGCTAGCCTGCGTGTCAATGGTGTTCAAATGAATATGGGTTCAGCTTCATAATTGTCGGCTATTATCACGTTTATGGCTGAGACTGCTGTGGGCTGAGTAGGCCTCTATCAGGAGGAACTAATAGTGGGGATGTATAGCATAACCTGGAGGAAAGAATAACTGAACAGTAGTCAACCTGGAAGTATAATAACTTCCTGAATATATCACAGTTTCTGTGCTATTTGAAAATTAGCACAGAATATCATACCTGTAAAGGTAGAGAGAGCGACTTTTATGTCCTTGGGAGGAATGGAGTTTAGCCAAAGGCTTAGGAAAATAGATGTATTTGAGGAGTGAGTTACTCAGGAAAGTCAGGTGAGTCTTCTGGGAAGATGTGTTTCAGGCATTTCGGGGGATCCTTTCTTGGGCTCCTCTGTTCCCTCGGTCCCTGTTTCACTTTTTCAGCATATGCATCTGGTGTAGTTTGCCTGGGCTTCAGAGTGCACAGAAAGGATTCAGCCTTTTCTGGTGTGTGGAAGGCAAGTTGCTCACTGTCTGGGGCTTGCAGTCGGGGTATCACTGGGTAAGCCAAGGAGAATCTGTTGCCTCTCTTGAAAAGCTCAGAGCAAATTGATTGGAACTTTGCATTTACGGGATACCTCCACTGAATAGTCTGCAAAGATAAGAAGCTTATGACCATCCACTTCAACGGTTCGCGCCTTCTAGAAGCTCTGGAGAATATCCATACGGTTTGCATAGTTTAGGTATTACTGGTCTGGGATGTTTTCGATCATTGGCCGGGGCACCAATGCAATGGGCTCTCTTGGCTACACATCTGTGGTGAATACTTAATGCCTCTGGGAGGGTGTTGGAACAGTTTTCTATAAGCAGGTTTGTAAGTTTCTGGAAGGCCAATTATTCTGAAATTGTTCCTCCTGGAACGATTCTCTAGGTCCTCCGTTTTGTCATGTAGTTGTTGCTGGGCCTGCATGTATTTCTCCATTGCTGCATTCATGTGGTACTGGTTGTCCTCTAATGAGGAGATACGTTGTTCAGCCTCATTTAGTCTCTGTGTGCTTCCCCAGCTCCCTTCCTAGCTGTGTGATGCCTGCAGCTACTGCTCTGTCCACTGCAGCAGTGATGGTGGGTGACAGAAGTACTGCAACAGCCTGGGCCATTTTCCCGTATGAGCCCTGTGGTTAAAGCACTCCCATTTCCATGGCTTCCATGGACTCACTGTACCCCCCCCCTCGTGTTTGGCGAGATTTATGAGCTGTGGTAACTGTTGCTCTCCTTTGAGGGGGGAAGATGGACGCTCTGCGGCGGACATATTGTGTTCCGGAGCTGTGCTTGAGGGAGAGGAGCAACTTGAATGGGATCCGGAGCAGGAGCGTGGGCAGGAGAGGTACCACTCAATACAACAGAATGTGGGGAATGTGACAGAAATGGTCCAGCGGTAGTGAAGCTGCCTTGAGAGGTTGTAGCATGGTTTTATCCACAGGCTAAGCAGAGTCACTGGTTCCCCTGTCTGCTACATGCGGCACCGGAAGTAAGCATGTCTTTTACTGGCAAATTTTTTTTTTTTCTTATAATAATCTTTATTAAATTTTTAAAAAGTTTCATGAGCATACAGAGAGATTAAAGCAGAGCTGCACCAAAGTACAGCCAAAGTTGAGAAAACATGAAAATCAACCATTGTGCATATATAAACATACATTGTAACAAATAAACACCAAGGAAATGTGGTAGAGGCTTGGCGATTGGAACGACAGAGGTTGCACCTGCCCCTCACAGACACCCCAACGGGAACATGCTGTGTCAGGCGGTAGGGGCAGCGCAACCGACGGATACGAAAATCGCCTCTATCATTGGCATCCCCTGACACAAAAGCAACAGTAATAGCAAAAGTGGACAAGAAAGCAACAGAGAAAGTGTGGAGGTAAAGTCAGAATGTTCAGTAAGCATATATATTCGATCTATTTGAAAATTGAACAAACCAGTGCTCTTCCTACATGGAAGTCATCGACGTTGCTCCGGAATTAAGTTGACATTCAATATTGGCTGAGATCAGAGTGACAAAGAACACTTGGGTTGGGCAAGCCAAAGAGACCACTGCTTCAAGAATTTAGGCATTTGAAGGTGAGCTCTGGCGTACATAAGCTCCATCTCACCTTGATTGTTCATGGCTGAGATGATTTCCGGGAGAGATGGAAGGACAGATGACTTCCAGTTTTTGGCTAGAAGTGATCTAGTAGCAAAGAGAGTGTGAGACAGAACAGTTTGTGTGGGTGCCGGCCAGGAGTCAATATCTAGGTCAAGCAGTAGCATTTGTGGAGAAAGCGAGACTGGGGTGAATAGTACAGAAGATAGAAGCTTTGAAATAGTATTCCAGAGAGGTTTCAACTTAGGGCAAGACCACCAGATGTGAAAGGCTGATGCATGTTGGTTGCATAACCTCCAACACATGTCAGGTGTCGATGGGTAGATCCTGTTCAGTTTTTGTGGCATGAGGTACCAGTCATGAAATATTTTTTGGGTCCCTTCCCAGTGGGTACAACAGCGAGAGAGGCGAGAGGGCAATCTCAAAGCGCTGTGCCATTGTTGGGCGGTAAATGAGCAGTTTAGTCATTGTTCCCACTTGAGCATAGTGGGAGTCTTGGAATTGGGGTCTGGGTTGGTGAGTAATTTGTAGAAGAAGGAGATGCCTCTAGAAAGTGGATGGACTCCTTTGTAGAATTGCAGTATGTTTCGCAATGTTGGAACTTCGGACCAGCTTACTTTTGATAGCACTGAGCGAATTCTCAGGAATTTGAAGAGGTCTTTGTGTGGGATGTGGTATTTCTGTTGAATTTGCTGGAAGGAGAGCAGCATAGAATCTTGGTAAAGATCTCCTAGTGTGGAGATCCCAGCTGTAATCCAATTTTGTAAGGGGATGTCTTGTAAGACGTAATGCAAGGTTTGTAAGGGTAAGTCGTGCAGTATAGTTCGGGGAATACCATTAGACTGTTGCGATATCGCTTGCCAAGTTCTGAGGGTAACATTGATCGTGTCAAGATACGAAGCTGGTTTGTGTTTATATATCAGCAGTGTACTGAGGGTCAATTTGGGACATGCTAAGAGAGCTGATCATTCTATCTGTAACCATGGGAGTGTAGTATCCTGGGTCCACCAATGCTTAGTTTGTTCCAGAATATTAGCTCTGTAGTATGCTGTAAGATTGGGGGCTCCCATGCCTCCAGCTGTGATCGGCTTGCAAAGCGTAGTACTATTGAGCCTCAAATGTTTACCATTCCATATGAAGGCGTGAAGAGTTGCCTGAAGTTTGTTGAGATGAGAGGTGAGGAATGGAACAGGTAGTGTCCGGAATGTATAGATCACGTGTGGTAATAGATACATCTTGGCTAGGGCTATTTTTCCAGCCCAGGAAGCTTGGGCATTGCATAGATTTTGTATGGTTTGATGCAGTTTGGCAAGCAGGAGTGAAAGGTTCATATTGAGTAATTGAGAGGTAGGTGATATCAGGCTTATCCCTAAATAAGTTAAGACAGAGTTAGGGGCCCAGGAGAAGGAGGTGAGTTGCGCAATGCTACTTCTGAGATGTGGTTTGATGTTAACACCAATCATAGAAGACTTGGAACAGTTAATTTTATAGAGAGATACTGCACTAAAGAGGTCCAAAGTATGATGTAGTTGTGGGAGTGATTTTGTGGGATTAGTGATGGACACAATGACATCATCTGCGTAGAGTCCAATTTTATGGGCGTGGTTTTTAATCTCAATACCCAGGATAAGAGGGTTGGCTCGAGTAGATTGTGCGAGCGGCTCCATGACTAGAGTGAAGATGAGTGGCGACAGGGAGCAACCCTGACGGGTACCATTAGAGATTGGGAAAGGGTCAGATAAAATGCCCGAAGTCACCACCCTAGCGCTGGGTGAAGTATATAGCACCAACTGGTTACTTCTACCTACTTTAAGGAGACGGATCGAAATGGCTACATTGATGGGAGTAGCTGTCACCACCCTGCGTGGTTGAGAGCTATCCCAAAGGGCCAGTTCATCCGTCTCCGTAGAAATTGTACTAGTTTGGCCACCTTCAAGGAAGAAGCCCTGATCCTGATAAAGAGGTTCAAGGAAAAGGGGTATGAGCCTGCAGTGGTAAATCAGGCATATGAGGAGGTAGTTGCCCTGGATAGGCAGCAACTCTTGGTGCCTAGGCAGAGGCATACTGATGACAAGTTCAGCTGTCCCTTTGTTACCACCTATTCCAACCAACATCGGCAGATTAATAGAATATTGAGGAAGCATTGGGAGGTTTTGAAGAACGACAGAGTATTGTCGCCTCTGTTGTCGGATGCTCCTACGATATTGTATAAGGGGGCAGCCCCGATCAGATTAACTGTGGCACCTAACGTTATAGATCCTCCATCTAAGAAAGCCATGTTTTTTCAACAAATGAAAGGCTTTTACCCTTGCAGGAGGTGCGGGGTGTGCACTGTTAATAGCATCAGATCTAAATGTACCAGTTTTCTTTCTTCACATGACGGGAGGATGTATTCCATCAAATCATTTATATCATGTAACACCAGGAAGGTGGTTTATCTTTTGATCTGCCCATGTGGCCTGTATTACGTGGGGCGCACCACGCGCACCTTTCAAGTGAGGGTAAAGGAACATTTGGCCAATATCCGCAAGGGTTTCCCCAATCATAGCGTATCCAAGCACTATGCTAAACATCATGGAAGGAACCCCTCGGGTACTAAGATTTTGGCCATAGATAATTATGTAGCCACCTGGAGGGGGAACAACACAAGAAGAGAAATCTCCAGGTTGGAAACATATTGGATTTATACGTTACGGTCCTATATTCCTTTTGGGCTAGACGTTAATGCGTTTATCAATAATGCATAGACGTCTGGTATTCTGTAGTTTTTTATAACCTTTTTATATAACTTTTTTGCATTTATGTGATGTGGTTTTGCTTCCAGTCACTGGGTGGCGCTATGCGGGCTTCCTGGCTTCTAGTTGTTTTTATATGTATATGGTTATTTATTAACCTGTATTTTATATATATTGATTTTATATTCATTGATCTCTATATATCCACACTGATCTACTTTATTCTTAATTACCCTGGGAGGTGTGCATATGGCTGGGACTACTGCTTGCTGTGTGCTTGGTGGTGACCATCTGCTCACTTCCGGGTAGGTTGGTTTCGAGAGATTGCGTGTGGAACGCATCTCATTTCCGCATCCTGGTCATATATAGTGCGAGTTGCCGCTGGCTGACCACGCCCCTGACGACGTCAGCCTATGACGAAACGCGTTGGGTGGAGCCTACGCGACGCTCGCTACATGTGACCAGGAAGCCGCGACCGCCATTTTAGTGATTGGAAGCACATCTACACAGAACGCGCTGTTTATCTTGAGACAATGTGAGTGTGTTTTTCCCTTTTTTAACAATAAAAGTGTGTTGGGTTATCTGCACTATCAGATTTTTTACTATTTTTTCATGACCAACGAGTGTTACCCATACAAACGAAGTTTGACTGTCATCTCACGCCGGGAGTGTTGAATATGTTTGACCCAGGGATAGAGGAGCTGTGTGGAGGATTCTACGGCGTTCCCACAGCGGTGTTACCAGTTTAAAGCGGTCACTGACCCTCCGTAATAGGGGGTCGGTGTTTTCCGGTAAGGGACTTGACTCATTGGTGTCTCTGGTGACGGGTCTCTCGGTGGTTGTTCGGTGACAGCACCATTAATTTAGGACTCACGTTCAATATTACTTATGGACATTTTATGGACATTTTTGTCATATACATTTCCTATATGCGCTGCAGTTTAAATCTTACATTATTTCTTTGGTCTTGCCTGGACTATTCTGCTGGCTGCACGATTTTAATTTATTTCATATGTTATGATTTACATTTGACGGTGTGAGTTAAGTGTTACATTTTCTCTAGCGCAGGATTGTTCTTTTAAAATATTTCTGGTTTCAGGTTATACTATCCAGCAGCTTGAGTTCCGTTATGGATATTTTTGAATTTAGGGATTCATACACCTTAAACACAGATGATATATTTTGTGATTCTACTACTCCCCAATCTGATCTAGGTGGTTCTTTTATGAGGTTAAAGAATCTCCTTACCTCAGAAATACATAACAATTGGGACATAGCCTTTTTGGAGTACTATATAGGCAAATGTATGGTCCCAAGAAGCCTCCGTTGGGAGGTGGCACCTCAGAATGACGATGGGGACATCCAGGACTGGTTTAATTATTTCAATCAGGCAGGATTGTCCCTCCTGTCATTTCTGGTTAATCGGAAAAAATTGAAATGGTTGAGATTTGGTACTGAAATTTCTGCTTTGAAAACAAAATTGGAACCACATAAGGGGGAGCAGGAATATATTAGGAGATCAGATGCCCTGAAAAAGCATTTGGAAAAAGAGGATGGGGAACAAAGGGCAAAGAAAAAGAAGAAATGTATGAGGGATCAGGAGGATTATCAAACCAAACGGGAATTTAAATGGCAAATTAAGGCTATGGGGGTGGATCCCACCGTGGTACCAGGGGGAGTTATCCCTAACCCTCCTAACCCTGCTGGTGCAGGCTCAGTGGTGGAGGCTGTCCCGGGGGTAGGTACACCCGTAGGAAATTCTCTCAACAGGGCCCCGGTCCTAACCGGGTTAGACCGGCAGCCGTGGCTCCCAGCACGGGAGGAGGGTGGTCTAAGGCAAGGGGTCGCCAGTTTCAGCATCACCCTAGTAGATCCCCTCACTGGGTCCCCCCCCAGGAGAATAGGTTTTCACCTTTATATGATTATGGGGATATTTACGAGGAGAGATACATGACGCAGCACCCGGATTACCATCAGGGCCCGGGGGGTCCCTATAGGGGCCCATATAATTCACCAGCAAGGGCCGGAGGATGGCACCAATCCGGGACCACTTCTCATCAAGGCCCAAATTTTCCCAGGGTAGGAGGTGGGAACAAGAGGTTCATCGAACCAAAAGAGGGTCCAGAGGGGGGCGGCGGGTCCAATCAAAAAAGGCCCAGGATGTGAAATGTTCAGGCATTTTCAACCTTAGTCAGCATCCCCTTTCCAGTGATGAGTTACACGTTCTGAATCGGGGTTTAAAGCATGCTCCCCCACGTTCCCTGAATAAATTTGAATCCTATATGGACGTTCATAAGTTCATCAGACGCATGAACATTAAAAGGTACCTCATTAGTAACCCAGTTCGATCAGGTCTAAGTCAGGATCAATATAGGCATTCTGGTTTAGCCAATGCCTCATTATTTAACCCACCCGGAAACATACCTCCCGCATTGTCGATTTTTAGATATTTGGTTCTTAAGGATCTTAACTCTATTAGGATTAAGAAGAATTACCCTGATCTTAAATTTGAGAGGGGATTGCGTTCCTTGAAGGAACGTAGGGATATCGTAGTCAGACCAGCTGACAAAGGAGGGGGCATAGTGGTCTTGGACCACACTGCTTATGGGAAGGAGATGGACACACTATTGTCTGATGAGAATACTTACCGTATACTACCCAATAACCTCACTAATGCTTATAAGAGAGAGTTGAGCAAATTGGTTGACACGGGTTTTAAGGAAGGTGTACTTACCAGGAAGGAGAAGTCTTTTATGGTACCGGTGGCCCCTAGGCTGCCGGTAATCTACTATTTACCAAAGATCCATAAGAGTCTGACCGACCCCCCTGGAAGGCCCATAGTGAGTGGCATAGACTCTATCACTTCCAGGGTGGGTCGGTACATAGACTCTTATCTCCAGCCTTTGGTTACTAGGACACCCGCCTATCTTCCGGACACCACTCAGGTTATCAACTTCCTGGAGGGGGTGGAGTGGAGCGAGGGCACTATCCTAGCTACTGCGGATGTGTCCTCTCTCTACACCATCATTTCCCATGCCCATGGCATGGAGTCTGTAGAGCATTTCTTGAGGATGGACCATACACTGCCGTCAAGGCAGGTGGATTTCATTCTGTCCCTCTTGGATTATGGCATGAAGCATAATTTCTTCTGGTATGGAGGTAATTATTACCTCCAGACCAGAGGAGTGGCCATGGGAGCCAAATATGCTCCCAGTATGGCCAACCTGTTCATGGCCAAATGGGAGGAGGACGTCGTTTATTATGATCGAAGACCTGAGCTAAAGGTGTGGCTCAGGTACATAGACGACGTCCTCCTCCTATGGGAGGGTGACATGCAGTCTTTGGACATGTTCATGACCTCACTGAACAGCAATGACAGGGGGATTAGACTTGAGTATGAAGCGAGTGACACTAGGATACACTTCCTTGATCTCAATATTGAGGTCAAAGGGGGCCAACTGGTTACTTCTACCTACTTTAAGGAGACGGATCGAAATGGTTACATTGATGGGAGTAGCTGTCACCACCCTGCGTGGTTGAGAGCTATCCCAAAGGGCCAGTTCATCCGTCTCTGTAGAAATTGTACTAGTTTGGCCACCTTCAAGGAAGAAGCCCTGGTCCTGTCGAGGTTCGAGGTTCAAGGTAAAGGGGTATGAGCCTGCAGTGGTAAATCAGGCATATGAGGAGGTAGTTGCCCTGGATAGGCAGCAACTCTTGGTGCCTAGGCAGAGGCATACTGATGACAAGTTCAGCTGTCCCTTTGTTACCACCTATTCCAACCAACATCGGCAGATTAATAGAATATTGAGGAAGCATTGGGAGGTTTTGAAGAATGACAGAGTATTGTCGCCTCTGTTGTCGGATGCTCCTACGATATTGCATAAGGGGGCAGCCCCGATCAGATTAACTGTGGCACCTAACGTTATAGATCCTCCATCTAAGAAAGCCATGTTTTTTCAACAAATGAAAGGCTTTTACCCTTGTAGGAGGTGCGGGGTGTGCACTGTTAATAGCATCAGATCTAAATGTACCAGTTTTCTTTCTTCACATGACGGGAGGATGTATTCCATCAAATCATTTATATCATGTAACACCAGGAATGTGGTTTATCTTTTGATCTGCCCATGTGGCCTGTATTACGTGGGGCGCACCACGCGCACCTTTCAAGTGAGGGTAAAGGAACATTTGGCCAATATCCGCAAGGGTTTCCCCAATCATAGCGTATCCAAGCACTATGCTAAACATCATGGAAGGAACCCATCGGGTACTAAGATTTTGGCCATAGATAATTATGTAGCCACCTGGAGGGGGAACAACACAAGAAGAGAAATCTCCAGGTTGGAAACATATTGGATTTATACGTTACAGTCCAATATTCCTTTTGGACTCAATGTAGAGCTAGACGTTAATGCGTTTATCAATAATGCATAGACGTCTGGTATTCTGTAGTTTTTTATAACCTTTTTATTTAACTTTTTTGCATTTATGTGATGTGGTTTTGCTTCCAGTCACTGGGTGGCGCTATGCGGGCTTCCTGGCTTCTAGTTGTTTTTATATGTATATGGTTATTTATTAACCTGTATTTTATATATATTGATTTTTTATTCATTGATCTCTATATATCCACACTGATCTACTTTATTCTTAATTACCCTGGGAGGTGTGCATATGGCTGGGACTACTGCTTGCTGTGTGCTTGGTGGTGACCATCTGCTCACTTCCGGGTAGGTTGGTTTCGAGAGATTGCGTGTGGAACGCATCTCATTTCCGCATCCTGGTCATATATAGTGCGAGTTGCCGCTGGCTGACCACGCCCCTGACGACGTCAGCCTATGACGAAACGCGTTGGGTGGAGCCTACGCGAGGCTCGCTACATGTGACCAGGAAGCCGCTACTGCCATTTTAGTGATTGGAAGCACATCTACACAGAACGCGCTGTTTATCTTGAGACAATGTGAGTGTGTTTTTCCCTTTTTTTAACAATAAAAGTGTGTTGGGTTTTTTACTATTTTTTCATGACCAACGAGTGTTACCCATACAAAGGAAGTTTGACTGTCATCTCACGCCGGGAGTGTTGAATACGTTTGACCCAGGGATAGAGGAGCTGTGTGGAGGATTCTACGGCGTTCCCACAGCGGTGTTACCAGTTTAAAGCGGTCACTGACCCTCCGTAATAGGGGGTCGGTGTTTTCCGGTAAGGGACTTGACTCATTGGTGTCTCTGGTGACGGGTCTCTCGGTGGTTGTTCGGTGACAGCACCATTAATTTAGGACTCACGTTCAATATTACTTATGGACATTTTATGGACATTTTTGTCATATACATTTCCTATATGCGCTGCAGTTTAAATCTTACATTATTTCTTTGGTCTTGCCTGGACTATTCTGCTGGCTGCGCGATTTTAATTTATTTCATGTGTTATGATTTACATTTGACGGTGTGAGTTAAGTGTTACATTTTCTCTAGCGCAGGATTGTTCTTTTAAAATAGCACCATTATTGCTTCCAAAAGCATACCAGAGAAGACAAATTTGATTAGGACTGCTCTGAGAAATGTCCAGTCCACCCTGTCAAACGCCTTCTCTGCATCTAAGGAGATGAACAGAGAGGGTGTTTTGTGATGTTCGGCCCACTGAAGTAAATTTATATATCTGCGGGTCCCATCAGAGGCTTGCCTGCCGTTAATAAAGCCCACTTGATCAGGATGTACTAGTTGAGAGATGACAGAGGATAGACGTGTGGCTAGCATCTTAGCATATATTTTGGTATCCGAGTTCAACAGGAAGATAGGTCTATAGTTAGCTGGATCATCCAGTGTTTTACCTGGCTTGGGAATAGTAGTAATGATGGCCACCAGGGCCTCAGGTGGGATGGTGCCCATAGTAAATGTAAAATTCAGGGAGTGTAGTAGGTGGGGTGCTAGCAGGGCAGAGAATTGCTTATAGTACTCGTTGCTGAACCCGTCCGGGCCTGGAGCTTTGTGTAGGTGCAAAGAGGCAATGGTTTGGTGTAATTCCGTTAGGGAAAAGGGACTAGAGAGTAAGTCCACCTGTTCCTGGGTTAGAGAGGGCAGAGCAAGATCTGCTAAAAATTTTGAGATATTAGATGGGTCGGGAGCTGTGGCTTCATTATTGGCCGTCAGGTTGTAAAGATTGGTGTAAAACTGGCCAAAACGATCAGCAATATCCTTAGGGTTGGTAAGCTTACTATGGTTTTGAGAGGTGAGGTAGGGAATTTTGGCGTGCACGATGTGCTTTTTCAATTGTTTTGCGAGGCATGCCCCCGGTTTGTTGTGGTGGGCATAGAAATTAAGTTTCAGCCTTTTCAGTGCAAAATCAAAATTCGAGTGTAGATGGTCACTAAGTGTCTTCCTAGTGCAATTCAGCTCTGTCTCTAGAGTGTGTGAAGGATGTGCTTTGTAGGCTAGTTCCAAGGAGCGGATTTGTTGGTAGTAGCATTGCGTATTTTTCTCTCCTGGGCCCCCAATTTAATAAGAAGACCTCGAATATAAGCTTTATGGGCATTCCAACAAGAAGTTGGATTTGCAACCGAGTTGCCGTTTGTTTGAAAGAATACACTTAGTTCGGATTCGACCTGTTCCTGTAGCTGTGGTCTATTAATCAGAGAGGTGTTAAGTCTCCAAATTTTTCCCGTTTGTTTGGGGTTAGCTGGGAAAAGCTGGAGGGAGACCGGTGCGTGGTCCGACCAGGTAATATTGCCAATGGTAGCCAATTGAGTGGTTTGTAGAGTGTGTTTATCTACTAGAAACAGGTCAATCCTAGAATAGGATTTTTGTGTGTGCGAGAAGTAGGTGTAATCTCTCTCAGTATCATGGAGGCACCGCCACGGATCATATAAGTCTTCTGAGCGAAGGAGATCTGGTAGGGCTGAGGATTGTTTCCTGGTAGGATTAGAGGTATCAAGAGTGGGATCTGCAATCTGATTAAAGTCCCCACATATTATCAAAGGGTGAGTGCGGAAAGGTTGGAGTTTTTGCATAATGGTTTTGTAACACTGGGACTGATGGGTGTTGGCAGCATAGATATTTACCACAGTCATGATGTGGTGGTTAAAGGAGGCATGAAGAATGATGAACCTGCCCTGGGTGTCCAGTTCTGAGTGGATTAATTGAAATGCTACAGTAGAGCGTATGGCTATAAGGACCCCGGATTTCTTTTTGGTGGAGTTTGCGTAAAAGCAGTGTGGGTATTGTTTATGGGAGCATGCGGATGATTTAAGTGAGAAGTGTGTTTCTTGAGCACACATAACATCTGTTTTTAACAATAATGCTTCCTTCCACAGAAGATGGCGTTTGAAAGGGGAGTTTACCTTTAAAATTAAGTGAGGAGACATTGATGGCCATAGTGGTGAGTTGCTATATTAGTTGCAAGGGATGTGAGAGTGTACTGTAAGTGTGAGCACCTGCTCTATCGCACACCCAAGGTTAAGGCAAAATGAATACAATCTTTCAGAAAAAAAAAAAAAAGGCTTAATAACTGAACTAGTTAAAGAAACAGAGATGCACAATGGTATAACTAGTTTCTAGATAATCGGAACACTATGTTCGAGTAAACTGTAGTCAGCAGATATCTAGAACAATGAGAAGGAACAAATGACCAACAATGTTAAGGCAGAAAGCAAAGTTTTTTGAGAGTGCTTAGCACTCTATATAGGAGTGAGAGGTCTCGTAGACTATGGTGAAGAGGTAAATACAAGAAACCATAGTATACTCACTGGGACAAATGAAGATAGCAATTGTCTTACTTTAGTTCATGGTGGAACCTGGGTAGGCCCAGGTGTGGATAGGCTTCAAACTGGCTGACGGGCACGAGGGGGGTGCCGGTTGGAGTCAGTGTACCGTGGCCCGTGTGGTTGTTGTGGCCGACGTTCAGATGGCAATGGCGGGGGAGGAGTGTTGATGATTCTCCAATTGAGCAGCCGTTTAATGCCTTCCTTGGGGGTCAAGATGTCTGTCATTTGGGATTGGAACGTCACTACGAGCTTTGTCGGGAAGCCCCACTTGTACGGAATATTATGATCTCTGAGGATGGTGGTAACCTGAGCAAATTCTCTTCTTTTTTGCGCTGTGGCCGCTGAGATATCGGTGTACAAGGAGATAGCAGAGTAGGGATCTGGTAGTGTTCCTGACAGTCTGGCAGCCGACATTATCTTCTCCTTAATGTGGAAAAAATGAATGCGCGCCAGCACATCTCTTGGGACAGAGTCTGGCAGGTAACTCGGTTTTGAGATTCTGTGTGCTCGCTCTATAGTCAAACCCAGCTGCGATAGTTGGGGGATGAGTTTAAGGAACATCTGTTGAATGTATCGGGTAATATCCGATGGTTTCACCGATTCCGGAATGCCTCTGAGTTTGATATTATTCCTATGAGAGCGGTCCTCGAGGTCTGTCACTTTGGCTCGTAGATAGTGCAGTTCTTCAGAGTGTTTAAATTGGGTCTCCGTTGTTACATCATGCGCAGCCACCTGAGCTGCAACTTGGTGCTCAATTGTAGCTGTGCACTCCTCGATTTGATCCATTCTATTATGGAGTGTAGAGAGTGATGATCGTAATTCAATTCTCAGATCCTTTTGAAGCGAAAGCAGTATCTGTTTGAGCGTTTGTTCAGATGGTGGTTGGTCTGTGGCGGGATGTGCCGCCAGTGACTCCTGTGAGCCCTCAGGGTCAGGTATCTCATCCCAGTGTTGTTTTTTATACAGCAGAGTTTTAGATGGAGACTGAGCTGGAGACTGGGCGGCTCTCTTCCCTCTATCGGTAGGTTGGAACTGCAGATAGGTGGAGCCATTATTCGAGTCGTCCATTACTTCCAGTGAGTTGTCCAGAGTATGACGGGCCTCAGATAATTGTGTGGAAAGGATGGGAGAGGCTGTTCCAGGGGTGACCTGAGCGTTTTGCATGGTAGATTCTTGGAAGAATTCAGATATGCTGCGTGTACTATCTATAATACGTGATTTCTTTTTGGGCATATCTTGGACACGGCCCTTGTGTGGTATCTTCTTGTGGTGCCCTGCTAGAAAGAAAAAAAAAATACCAGGAGGGTCTTAGGGAGTTGGTATAGTTGCACACGGATCAAGAGATGTCCTCCGCAGCAGCACAATCAGGGGCGGATGCCCATAGGTCAACAAGGATCCCAATGAGAAGATGTCTGCGTTGTCTGCTCTGGTATGGAAGGGCCGTTACTGAATTAATTTTGGGTTGAGAAAAAGATGCAGCTCGTTGCACAACAGAAGGTGCAAAATAGGCACCTTCCTATCCAGCAAACAGCCCTTGGTCAGGCTAGGAGACGGTAATCCGTCCCACACAATTGGGGTGCCCCAACGACACGGTTGATCCACGGTTGATCCCCGTTTCCAGATCAAATGTTGTATCCCGGTCCCAGGATAATAACTATTAATTAGGCTCTCATGAGTCCCTAGCTAGGCCACAAGTCGAATGGGCCGTTAATACTCCCAGGAGGGCAGAATAGAGATTGCCGGCTGTCAGTGGCACTAGTTAAGGTTTTGTATACAGCTCTATCCGTGTCACCAATACCACTTTTGGCCTCAAGAAGGCTGCTGTTCCAGCTCCGTTGCGGCCGCGGGTGTGTTTTAGAACCAACCCCCGTCCACCGCTGCCCTTAGTGATCAGTCTCCGGGTAGTCAGGGGGAGGCTGGAGTCGCAGGGATGAGCTGTGGTCCCAATGCACGCTAAATGAGATCCTCTGTGTTATCCTCGGTTATGTCACAAGGTAGCGGCCGACGGAGCCGTGGGAGAGCCGCTCGTGATGCAGTGGGGACCGGGAGCCAGATACAGTCAGGCCCGGCGAGACTAAGAACCCGAGGGTCAAGGAGTCCGGGGAGAGCGTGCCAAAACTCCAGCTGTTCTGGGGTGGGGGCCGAGTGCCTTATCAGGAGAAAGCTCTCCCTTCAGGGTGTCTTCTGTCACCGATCAGATCACGGTGCTTCAGTGTTCTCGCTCAGGTCCTTATCCTCCTCACACAGATCTGCGAATGCCGCCAGTGGATTACGTCTGGACAGGTATGCAGGGGTGAGCTAAGCCACACTCGAGCATTGGTCCAGGTCAGCTGTGTCTCTTCGGCTGGGCCCTAAGATGGCGGCTGACAGTGATGTGAGGGAGCCGTTGCAGCCCGTGTTACACTCCTGCCGGAAATCCGACCAAAGCTGAACCTGGTTAATCCGAGAGTGCGGTGGCCAGAGAGTCTGGGACAGTTGTTCTGATGTCCCGCTGATCCCGAGTCAGGGAGGACGGATGCCGTTTACCCAGCGGAGATCCGGTATTTCCTCAGGGACGTCGCTATCTTCGCAGATCCTGTCTCAGGTTCAGCTGCCTGGCAGATTCCCAATATGCCCAGTCAGTGGATAAAGATCTAAGGGCCCCCCTGGGAGAGAGATAAGGGGGGATTAGTTGTTATATTAGTTGCTAGAGTTGCCAGATGTCCCAGGCTGAGCGGAGCTATGAGATCAGGCAGCCATCATAGTCCGCAGCCAGCCACGCCCCCTCCTTACTGGCAAATTTTTAATGCTTCACTTGAAGCATTATTGTTAACATTTGTATTTATTTATTTATTTTTTGCATCAGCATAAGAAAAAGACAACCAGAAGAAAATCTTTTCAGAAATCCTCAGTAATGACAGCCTGCATATTTTTTTTATTGTAGGTTTCTTTGATAGAAGAGTGAAGCTGTGGTAACTTGTTTTTCTCATGAAAACATATGCTAATTTACCAATATGGCAAGAAATAATTTTGCAGTAATGTTAGCATCTTTCATATTTACTGAAGACTGCTGCTAGTAGCTGGCTGGGTGACTGGACATTCTGGAATCCTCTGCATACCTACTTACTAAGCAGAATATCAAAAAGGATATTTTCATGGTGGATTGAAAAGTAAACTGCAAGATCAGTGTATTTCGAAAGATATAAATGGGGAATTGGATATTATTTTCCAGTTCACTGAATTTCTCTCCTGAAGTTCTCTTTTAGATTGTTAAAGCTGTATAGGTTGATGGATCTGTAAACTCAGTGATATTGTCACACTATTGATCTTAACCATTGTATCACTTGACAATCATCTGGAAAATACCATTACATTTATGTTTGGCTTCTGGTAGAAACCAACCTATAATAAACATAATATTAAAAATTGTTTAAATAATTGTTGAGTTTTAAGCCCGTCACACATTTTAGTCTCCACCAATATTTTATTCATCTTTAATAATTGTATAGTGGTTTGGGATTTTAAACATGTTTGAACTGTACTGCACTAATTAACTTTAGATCAACTGTCTTTTCTCCCATTAGTATATCAAGAGTTTATTAATTTTACTTTTATCTAGTTTTTAAATGCATATCAGTCTTTTTGTCTTTTCGTGGGTAAAAAGAATTTCAGTATCATTAAACCTATTTTCTATTAACTTTTTTTCTGATTTATTTACTTTTTCAAATTAGTATAAAATATCTTACAAAGATATGCAGAGAACAGATTAAAATTAAACCTTGTTAAATTGGGCTTTATAAAGAAGCTTTGATTGAAAATTATGTTTGTTCTTACATTAACACCTGCATATGCCTGGGCAAACACAGCACTGTTCATTGGTTTATTACTAGAATCTAACTTACTATGGCAAATCAGTTAACAAATACATAAGTGAAGAATGTTCTATCTGGGGTAATTTCCTGCACAAAACCTTTGCAAAACATTTTTAAATAGAAATATTAGGATAACAGTAGGAATTGAAGGATGCCAACTAGACATTCAGAAGTTGTAAATCAATCCAAAATAATAATATTAATAAAAAATACCATAACATATTCACATGGCCTTAACACTTCTGTAAAAATTACTGATCAGAAAAAAGTATTGGATACTGATCAGTAAAGAGAATGCATAAAAATTGTCCTGTTCTTTTTTCAATTGCATGCATGCATATGCATGTTCTAAGGTGCAAACTTTTGAATTTTGTGTTACAGATCTGAATGCAGTGCATATTCACATGCCAGTTTGCATGTCCCTGTTGAAAACAATGCCACTGCATTCAGATTTATAAATAAAAAAAATGTGTTTTTTTACAGCCGTGTAAATGGGGCCTAATAATTTGTGACTGCTTAAACAATGATTGTTTGAAATTGCAAAAAAATGAAAAAAAGAAAAAGAAATTAATGTTTGGTGCTCATCACACAGGGAAAATAAAAATAAAAACCATAGACAAATTGAAATAAATAGCCACAGCAGAAAAACTGTGAGCAACATCTAATTAGTGGTAAGCTGACTACAGGCTAAGCTAGGCTTCCTCCTATGTCAGGCTGCGAACCCCAAAGCTGTGAATAGAAAAAAGAGGAGAGAGGCGCGCCAAGCAGACCATACTGTGATAAGCATGTTTATTGTAGAGATCAAAAATGGTACATCTACAAAAAAAATATTTAAAATACTTTCATTCCACTTCATTGATTATAGTAAAGCAATCATGTTTAACCACTTAAGGACCGGAAGGATTTGCCACATTAGGACCAGAGCACGTTTTGCTATTCGGCACTGCGTCGCTTTAACTGACAATTGCGCGGTCCTGCAAGGTTGTACCCAAACGAAATTGATGCCCTTTTTTCCCCACAAATAGTTCTTTCTTTTGGTGGTATTTGATACCCACTTCTGATCACTGCTAGGGATGGTGTTCGTATCGAACGTAAGTTCAATCCGAACATCGCCCTTTCGCTGGTTCGGGTTTTCCCGAACATTATGGGGCATTCGCGGCAACTTTGCATGCCTGATAATGTTTTAAAATATTGGTGGAATGCCGCCCGCTGATTGGCCAAAGCAGGCACATGACCTGCATGCTTTGGTCAATCAGCGGGCGGCCTGCTGTGAGAACTTTGATTGGCTAAAGGCATCCTGCCTTTAGCCAATCACTGCACAGCAGTCTCAATCTATGCCCCACACTATATAAAGCCGCTTACACAGCGGCTTTATGATAGTGTGTTGGCGGTGGTGTAGACAGTTAGTGTAGGTTCCTGAAGACAGGTAATTTAGATTTTTAAATGTTAAAAACAAGAAAAGAAAATAGATAGCTAACTACAGGGTGGGCCATTTATATGGATACACCTTAATAAAATGGGAATGGTTGGTGATATTAACTTCCTGTTTGTGGCACATTAGTATATGTGAGGGGGGAAACTTTTCAAGATGGGTGGTGACCATGGCGGTCATTTTGAAGTCGGCCATTTTGAATCCAACTTTTGTTTTTTCAATAGGAAGAGGGTCATGTGACACATCAAACCTATTGGAAATTTCACAAGAAAAACAATGGTGTGCTTGGTTTTAACGTAACTTTATTGTTTCATGAGTTATTTACAAGTTTCTGACCACTTATAAAATGTGTTCAATGTGCTGCCCACTGGCCCACGACGACCAATCCAGTTGAATGGTCCCCAAGGTCTCCCGATCTGACCCCCTTAGACTTTTATCTTGGGAGAAGGATAACTTTTTTGTTTTCAACCTAAGTTTTACCGGCTGAAGTTTTACTGGCGGTACCAGTGGTGGGTAGAACTTTTCAAAGGGGGGAGTGTATATGATTACACGGTGTT
>BLSH010170384.1:28097-38729 GCA_018402905.1 Glandirana rugosa | reverse complement strand
AAAAAAAATGATAATTATTTATCACGATGTCTCATGTAAACGTGGATCGACGTGTAAAGATTTTTCACGCATCTGTAACGACCAACTTTTTTATTAGATTTAAACACGATTTATCATGTACACGCAGGTCTTACTCCTCTCGTAGTTTATTCCCTGCACCAGCACCACGACGACCACAACAACTTCGAGGAAAACGTTCATCTCCTGCACCAGTTAGACACGGTCGATGTGCGTGTTCATTTTGTGGAAGGAGTCCACGCTCCATTCCCATTTTATTAAGGTGTATCCATATAAATGGCCCACCATGTACTATTGTCTGTACTTGTTCTGGCCTCACCATTCATTGAGCAGCATTCAGGCCTACCATATAACATTGAAGGTTCTGTCGGCTACTCGCACCTGAGGAAGGTGTTTTACTTGTGCGTGTAGCTGGCACAGATTGACCACGTCCTCTACTTGCAAAAGGAGCTTCAACAACACCAGCAGCACCACGACCACGTCCCTTATTTGATGCTCTCCTCATTCTGGACGCACATGTACTATTTAGCACAAATTTAGATTATTTTTTCAACCAGCAATGTCTACGCACTTTTTAGAAATGTGCAGCTAGGTGCAAATGTACTCTGTAGCACTATTTATTAATAGTAAAAAAAAAAAAGAATAATAAATGATTAATCTTTTTTTTAAAAAACAACAATGTAGATGAACTTTTTATTTTTGTGCAAGAAATGCACAGTAAGGTGCAAATGTACTGTGTAGCACAATCTATTAATAATAAAAAAAAAAGAATAATGAATTATTATTCTTTTTTTTTAAAAAACAACAATGTAGACACACTTTTTTTGTGCAAGAAATGCACAGCAAGGTGCAAATGTACTATGTAGCACTATTTATTAATATAATAAAAAAAATTTGATTTTAGAACACTAATCTATCCCTCACAGCAGCAGCAGGAACCTCTCATTATAGCGGTATGAGATGATTTTAGAAGGCTAATCTATCCCTCACACCAACAACAGGAAGGAACCTCTGCCTATAGCAGTATGGGATGATTTTAGAACACTAATCTGTTCCTCACAACAGAAGCAGGAACCTCTCCCTATAGCCGTATGAGATGATTTTAGAACACGAATCTGTCTCTCACAGCAGCAGCAAGAACCTCTCCTTATGGCAGTATGAGGTTATTTTAAAACACTAATCTGTTACTCACACCAGCATCAGGAACCTCTCCCTATAGCAGTATGAGATGATTTTAGAACACTAATCTATCCCTTACAGCAGCAGCAGGTACCTCTCCCTATAGCAGTATGAGATGATTTTAGAACACCAATCTGTTCCTCACAGCAGCAGCTGGAACCTCTCCCTATAGCAGTATGAGATAATTTTGGAACACTAATCTGTCCCTCACAGCAGCACCACAAACCACTCCCTATAGCAGTATGAGATGATTTTAGAACACTAATTTATCCCTCACACCAGCAACAGGAACCTCTCACTATAGCAGAATGAGATGATTTAGAACACTTATCTGTCCCTCACACCAGCAACAGGAACCTCTCACTATAGCAGAATGATATGATTTTAGAACACTAATCTATCCCTCACAGCAGCAGCAGGAATCTTTCCCTATAGCAGTATGAGATGATTTTAGAACACTAATCTGTCCCTCGCATCAGAACCAGGAACCTCTCCCTATAGCAGTATGAGATGATTTAGAACACTAATCTATCCCTCACAGCAGCAGCAGGAACCTCTCCCTATAGCAGTATGAGATGATTTTAGAACACTAATCTATCCCTCACAGCAGCAGGAACCTCACCCTATAGTAGTATGAGATGATTTTAGAACGCTAATCTATCCCTCACATCATCACCAGGATCCTCTCCCTATAGCAGTATGAGATTATTTTAGAACACTAATCTGTCCATCACACCAGCAGCAGGAACCTCTCCCTCTAGCAGTATGACATGATTTTAGAACACTAAACTATCACTCACAGCAGCAACAGGAACCTCTCACTATAGCAGAATGAGATGATTTAGAACACTTATCTGTCCCTCACACCAGCAACAGGAACCTCTCACTATAGCAGAATGATATGATTTTAGAACACTAATCTATCCCTCACAGCAGCAGCAGGAATCTTTCCCTATAGCAGTATGAGATGATTTTAGAACACTAATCTGTCCCTCGCATCAGAACCAGGAACCTCTCCCTATAGCAGTATGAGATGATTTTAGAACACTAATCTGTCCCTCACAGCAGCAGCAGGAACCTCTCCCTATAGCAGTATGAGATGATTTTAGAACATTAATCTATCCCTCACAGCAGCAGGAACCTCACCCTATAGTAGTATGAGATGATTTTAGAACGCTAATCTATCCCTCACATCATCACCAGGATCCTCTCCCTATAGCAGTATGAGATTATTTTAGAACACTAATCTGTCCATCACACCAGCAGCAGGAACCTCTCCCTCTAGCAGTATGACATGATTTTAGAAACTAAACTATCACTCACAGCAGCAGCAGGAACCTCTCCCTATAGCAGTATGAGATGATTTTAGAACACTAATCTGTCCCTCACACCAGCACCAGGAACTTCTCCTTATAACAGTATGAGATGATTTGATTTTAGAACACTAATCTGTTCCTCGCAGCAGAAGCAGGAACCTCTCCCTAAAGCAGTATGACATGATTTTAGAACACTAGCAGGACCTAGCAGGAAGTCCGACGTCACATCCGGTTAGAAGGACAAGGAAGCTGGAACGCACGCCGTGGAGTGAGGAGGGCTGCAGAGCTCCTACTCCCAATTAATCCCGTCCATCATAACTGGCTCTGTGACCTAACTCGGACCAACGAATCTTTGGTTACTCTACCTCTCTGTGTTTGTTTATTTAATTTATTTTTTGGAAAACATCATTTTCCCTGGTTTTAAATTCTGTACCCCAGACCATATTGAATAAAACAAAGGGTGCACTTTTAAGACATACTACGCTATGGAGTCCTCTCTGTTTTTTGTCCACAAAAATCGCTGGATATAAACCCCGGAACGCCCCTAGAGTCGCAGGAACGAAAACCTTCCATATACCGCAGGAGAACCCCCCGAGACCAAAGGAGGACAACCCCCATCCCAGGACCGGACCCCCAGGATTAATAAAGACAGGCACGTGGCCCCTGCAGGGGCGCTGCCTTCTGGTAAGAAGGGAACCTATAGGGGGAGCACGAGTGTCTATACACCCCTTGTCACAAGATTTCACAGGAAAAGAACAATTTCACTGAATGAGCACCAAAAGTCACAGTTTATACCACACTATATGGACTGTTTTCTGCCTTTTTAATTTCTATAAAGATTTATAAGAATATTGTGAATATATATACAATACCTTTATTGAAGACAGAGTTAATGACAGCCTGTATGCAGTTTATATTTTAGAAATTATTTTGCACACCCTCCCTAGATTGTTCATGTACCACCGCAAGAATTACTGGTCTAGGATATACTAGAGAACACTAATCAAACAACCATCAAAGTGAATATATTAAAAAATTTTACTAAGAATATTCAAAATACTAGCACATTGGTACTAGCACTTGCTAAAAAACACGTTCTTAATTACTTTTATTGATATTTATTTACCACATCTGCACAAATCTACACTTCAACAAAATTGCTCTCACATTCTTATTTATAAATAATTTTAAGCACTAGAAGTAATCAGACCTTTGCACCTTATGATTTTCGAATGCCTATCTACTCACAAGCACTTTAATTGGGGATTCAGACCAATACCCCATTGGAACATATGACCGCAGCACATAAAGTACACACCTACTTCCCATTACTTAGACAGCGCCACATCCAAGCACTACCCTTATCTATTTAGAACACTAATCTGTCTCTCACAGCATCAGCAGGAACCTCTCCTTATAGCAGTATGAGATTATTTTAGAACACTAATCTGTTCCTCAGAACAGCAGCAGGAACCTCTCCCTATAGCAGTATGAGATGATTTTAGAACACTAATCTATCCCTCACAGCAGCAGCAGGAACCTCTCACCTATAGCAGTATGAGATGATTTTAGAACAAAAATCTATCCTTCACAGCAGCAGCAGGAACCTCTCCCTATAGCAGTATGAGATGATTTTAGAACACTAATCTGTCCCTCACAGCAGGAACTTCTCACTATAGCAGTATGAGATGATTTTAGAACACTAATCTGTTCCTCACAGCAGCAGCAGGAACTTCTCCCTATAGCAGTATGAGATGATTTTAGAACACTAATCTATCCCTCACAGCTACAGCAGGAACCTCTCAACTATAGCAGTATGAGATGATTTTAGAACAATAATCTATCCCTCACAGCAGCAGCAGGAACCTCTCCCTATAGCAGTATGAGATGATTTTAGAACACTAATCTGTCCCTCACACCAGCACCAGGAACTTCTCCTTATAACAGTATGAGATGATTTTAGAACACTAATCTGTCCCTCGCAGCAGAAGCAGGAACCTCTCCCAATAGCAGTATGAGATGATTTTAGAACACAAATCTGTCTCTCACAGCATCAGCAGGAACCTCTCGTTATAGCAGTATGAGATTATTTAAGAACACTAATCTGTCCCTCACAACAGCAGCAGGAACCTCTCCCTATAGCAGCATGAGATGATTTTAGAACACTAATCTATCCCTCACAGCAGCAGCAGGAACCTCTCACCTATAGCAGTATGAGATGATTTTAGAACAAAATCTATCCTTCACAGCAGCAGCAGGAACCTCTCCCTATAGCAGTATGAGATGATTTTAGAACACTAATCTGTCCCTCACAGCAGGAACTTCTCACTATAGCAGTATGAGATGATTTTAGAACACTAATCTGTTCCTCACAGCAGCAGCAGGAACTTCTCCCTATAGCAGTATGAGATGATTTTAGAACACTAATCTATCCCTCACAGCTGCAGCAGGAACCTCTCAACTATAGCAGTATGAGATGATTTTAGAACAATAATTTATCCCTCACAGCAGCAGCAGGAACCTCTCCCTATAGCAGTATGAGATGATTTTAGAACACTAATCTATCCCTCACAGCTGCAGCAGGAACCTCTCAACTATAGCAGTATGAGATGATTTTAGAACAATAATCTATCCCTCACAGCAGCAGCAGGAACCTCTCCCTATAGAAGTATGAGGTGATTTTAGAACACTAATCTATCCCTCACAGCTGCAGCAGGAACCTCTCAGCTATAGCAATATGAGATGATTTTAGAACAATAATCTATCCCTCACAGCAGCAGCAGGAATCTCTCCCTATAGCAGTATGAGATGATTTTAGTACACTAATTTGTCTCCCACAGCAGCAGCAGGAACCTCTCCTTACAGAAGTATGAGATTATTTTAGAACACTAATCTGTTCCTCACAACAACAGCAGGAACCTCTCCCTATAGCAGTATGAGACGATTTTAGAACACTAATCTATCCCTCACAGCAGCAGCAGGAACCTCTCCCTATAGCAGTATGAGATGATTTTAGAACACTAATCTATCCCTCACAGCAGCAGGAACCTCACCCTATAGTAGTATGAGATGATTTTAGAACGCTAATCTATCCCTCACATCATCACCAGGATCCTCTCCCTATAGCAGTATGAGATTATTTTAGAACACTAATCTGTCCATCACACCAGCAGCAGGAACCTCTCCCTCTAGCAGTATGACATGATTTTAGAACACTAAACTATCACTCACAGCAGCAGCAGGAACCTCTCCCTATAGCAGTATGAGATTATTTTAGAACACTAATCTGTCCCTCACACCAGCACCAGGAACTTCTACTTATAACAGTATGAGATGATTTTAGAACACTAATCTGTCCCTCGCAGCAGAAGCAGGAATCTCTCCCTATAGCAGCATGAGATGATTTTAGAACACTAATCTGTTTCTCACAGCATCAGCAGGAACCTCTCCTTATAGCAGTATGAGATTATTTTAGAACACTAATCTGTCCCTCACAACAGCAGCAGGAACCTCTCCCTATAGCAGTATGAGATGATTTTAGAACACTAATCTATCCCTCACAGCAGCAGCAGGAACCTCTCACCTATAGCAGTATGAGATGATTTTAGAACAATAATCTATCCTTCACAGCAGCAGCAGGAACCTCTCCCTATAGCAGTATGAGATGATTTTAGAACACTAATCTGTCCCTCACAGCAGGAACTTCTCACTATAGCAGTATGAGATGATTTTAGAACACTAATCTGTTCCTCACAGCAGCAGCAGGAACTTCTCCATATAGCAGTATGAGATGATTTTAGAACACTAATCTGTTCCTCACAGCAGAACCAGGAACCTCTCCCTATAACAGTATGAGATGATTTTAGAACACCAATCTGTCCCTCACAGCAGCAGCAGGAACCTCTCCCTATAGCAGTATGAGATGATTTTAGTACACTAATCTGTCTCTCACAGCAGCAGCAGGAACCTCTCCTTACAGCAGTATGAGATTATTTTAGAACACTTATCTGTCCCTCACAGCAGCAGCAGGAACCTCTCCCTATAGCAGTATGAGATGATTTTGGAACACTAATCTGTCCCTCACAGCAGCAGCAGGAACTTCTCCCTATAGCAGTATGAGATGATTTTAGAACATCAATCTGTTCCTCACAGCAGCAGCAGGAACCTCTCACTATAGCAGTATGAGATGATTTTAGAACACTAAACTGTCCTTCACACCAGAACCAGGAACCTCTCCCTATAACAGTATGAGATGATTTTAGAACACTAATCTGTCCCTCACAGCAGCAGCAGGAACCTCTCCCTATAGCAGTATGAGATGATTTTAGTACACTAATCTGTCTCTTACAGCAGCAGCAGGAAACTCTCCTTACAGCAGTATGAGATTATTTTAGAACACTTATCTGTCCCTCACAACAACAGCAGGAACCTCTCCCTATAGCAGTATGAGATGATTTTAGAACACCAATCTATCCCTCACAGCAGCAGCAGGAACCTCTCTCTATAGCAGTATGAGATGATTTTAGAACACTAATCTATCACTCACAGCAGCAGCAGGTTCCTCTCCTTACAGCAGTACGAGATGATTTTAGAACACTAATCTTTCCCTCAGAGCAGCAGCAGGAACTTCTCCCTATAGCAGTATGAGATGATTTTAGAAAACGAATCTATCCCTCACAGCAGCAGCAGCAGCAGGAACCTCTCCCTATAGCAGTATGAGATTATTTTAGAACACTAATCTACCCCTCATAGCAGCAGCAGGAACCTCTCCCTATAGCAGTATATGAGATGATTTTAGAATACTAATCTGTCCCTCACACCAGCAGCAGGAACCTCTCCCTATAGCAGTATGAGATGATTTTAGAACACTAATCCGTCCCTCACACCAGCACCAGGAACCTCTCCCTATAGCAGTATGAGATGATTTTAGAACACTAATCTATCACTCACAGCAGCAGCAGGAACCTCTCCTTACAGCAGTATGAGATTATTTTAGAACACTAATCTGTCCCTCACAACAGCAGCAGGAACCTCTCCCTATAGCAGTATGAGATGATTTTAGAAAACTGATCTATCCCTCACAGCAGCAGCAGGAACCTCTCCCTATAGCAGTATGAGATGATTTTGGAACACTAATCTATCCCTCACAGCAGGAGCAAGAACCTCTCCCTAAAGCAGTATGATATATTTTAGAACACTAATCTGTCCCTCACAGCAGCAGCAGGAACCTCTCACTATAGCAGTATGAGATGATTTTAGAACACTAATCTGTCCCTCACACCAGAAACAGGAACCTCTCCCTATAACAGTATGAGATGATTTTAGAACACTAATTTGTCCCTCACAGCAGCAGCAGGAACCTCTCCCTATAGCAGTATGAGATGATTTTAGTACACTAATCTGTCTCTCACAGCAGCAGCAGGAACCTCTCCTTATAGCAGTATGAGATTATTTAAGAACACTTATCTGTCCCTCACAGGAGCAGCAGGAACCTCTCCTTATAGCAGTATGAGATGATTTTGGAACACTAATCTGTCCCTCACAGCAGCAGCAGGAACTTCTCCCTATAACAGTATGAGATGATTTTAGAACACTAATCTGTTCCTCACAGCAGCAGCAGGAACCTCTCACTATGGCAGTATGAGATGATTTTAGAACACTAATCTGTCCCTCACACCAGAACCAGGAACCTCTCCCTATAACAGTATGAGATGATTTTAGAACACTAATCTGTCCCTCACAGCAGCAGCAGGAACCTCTCCCTATAGCAGTATGAGATGATTTTAGAACACTAATCTGTCCCTCGCATCAGAACCAGGAACCTCTCCCTATAGCAGTATGAGATGATTTAGAACACTAATCTATCCCTCACTCCAGCAGCAGGAACCTCTCCCTATAGCAGTATGAGATTATTTAGAACACTAATCTATCCCTCACAGCAGCAACAGGAACCTCTCCCTATAGCAGTATGAGATGATTTTAGAACACTAATCTATCACTCACAGCAGCAGCAGGATCCTCTCCTTATAGCAGTATGAGATGATTTTAGAACACTAATCTTTCCCTCAGAGCAGCAGCAGGAACTTCTCCCTATAGCAGTATGAGATGATTTTAGTAGAGTATGACGATATCCCTCTCCAAGGACGACGACGACACTCCCTGTCTAATCACAAGATTTTAGTAGAGTATGACGATATCACTCTCCAAGGACGACGACGACACTCCCTGTCTAATCACAAGATTTTTAATCTATCCCTCACAGCAGCAGCAGGAACCTCTCCCTATAGCAGTATGAGATGATTTTAGAACACTAATCTTTCCCTCAGAGCAGCAGCAGGAACTTCTCCCTATAGCAGTATGAGATGATTTTAGAACACTAATCTGTCTCTCACAGCAGCAGCAGGAACCTCTCCTTACAGCAGTATGAGATTATTTTAGAACACTTATCTGTCCCTCACAACAACAGCAGGAACCTCTCCCTATAGCAGTATGAGATGATTTTAGAAAACTAATCTATCCCTCACAGCAGCAGCAGCAGGAACCTCTCCCTATAGCAGTATGAGATTATTTTAGAACTCTAATCTATCCGTCATAGCAGCAGCAGGAACCTCTCCCTAAAGCAGTATATGAGAGGATTTTAGAATACTAATCTGTCCCTCACACCAGCAGCAGGAACCTCTCCCTATAGCAGTATGAGATGATTTTAGAACACTAATCTGTCCGTCACACCAGCACCAGGAACCTCTCCCTATAGCAGTATGAGATGATTTTAGAACACTAATCTATCACTCATAGCAGCAGCAGGAACCTCTCCTTAAAGCAGTATGAGATTATTTTAGAACACTAATCTGTCCCTCACAACAGCAGCAGGAACCTCTCCCTATAGCAGTATGAGATGGTTTTAGAAAACTAATCTATCCCTTACAGCAGCAGCAGGAACCTCTCCCTATAGCAGTATGAGATGATTTTAGAACACTAATCTATCCCTCACAGCAGGAGCAAGAACCTCTCCCTAAAGCAGTATGATATATTTTAGAACACTAATCTGTCCCTCAGAACAGCAACAGGAAGCTCACCCTATAACGGTATGACATTATTTTAGAACAATAACCTGTCCCTCACTAGAGTTGAGCAAACACCTGGATGTTCGGGTTCGGCGGGTCCGGCCGAACTTCATGAAAAAGTTCATGTTCAGTACCGAACTTGAAACAAACTTTACCTCGGGCCGCGAAACCCATTGGAGTCAATGGGGACCCAAACTTTTTGGCACAAAAATGGCTGTAAAAAAGTCCTGGCAAGTGCTAGAGGGCTGCAAACGGAAATAAAATGGGGGCAAGAGTAGGACAAGTGCCCTAAAAAAAATGGGGAAAGAGAAAATAACTTAAAATCAAATAAAAAAAATAAAAATGGGAAGGGGGGGTGGATGTGGATTAGGAGCCTAGAGGTTGACTAGGCCGTGGCCGTGGCAGTGTAGGTGATGATTTTAGAAAAATAATCTGTCCCTTACAGCAACAGCAGGAACCTAATCCTATAGGAGTAGGCGATGATTTTAGAACAATTATCTGTCCCGTATAGCAACAGCAGGAACCTGACCCTATAGGAGTAGGAGATGATCTTAGAACAATAATCTGCCCCTTACAGCAACAGCAGGAACCTGACCCTATAGGAGTAGGCGATGATTTTAGAACACTAATCTGTCCCTCACACCACCACCAGCAACCTATCCCTATAACAGTATGAGATGATTTTGGAACACTAATCTGTCCCTCACAGCAGCAGCAGGAACTTCTCCCTATAGCAGTATGAGATGATTTTAGAACACTAATCTGTTCCTCACAGCAGCAGCAGGAACCTCTCACTATAGCAGTATGAGATGATTTTAGAACACTAATCTGTCCCTCACACCAGAACCAGGAACCTCTCCCTATAACAGTATGAGATGATTTTAGAACACTAATCTGTCCCTCACAGCAGCAGCAGGAACCTCTCCCTATAGCAGTATGAGATGATTTTAGTACACTAATCTATCCCTCACAGCAGCACCAGGCGACGACACTCCCTGTCTAATCACAAGATTTTAGTAGAGTATGACGATATCCCTCTCCAAGGACGACGACGA
>BLSH010170340.1:186313-203725 GCA_018402905.1 Glandirana rugosa | reverse complement strand
AACCCGAACGATTTTTGAAATGTCCGGGTCCGGGTCCGTGCCACGGACACCCGAAAGTTCGGTACGGACCCGAACGTTACAGTCCGGGTTCGCTCAACACTAATAGTAATCACATATAAATCATACAATATTACTAGCACCGTTGCACATCATACCCCCTACATGACAAGCAGGGAAGAAGAAGAGCATTCAATTGGTGTCAGGGTATAGATATCATAGTTCCTCTACATGTTTCACGACAAGGCGCTTCTTCAGGAGGGATATCTATTAAAGATTGATAAAGTCAAACATTTTAACAGTATATGACAGTGCTCATAATAACAATTTTATATAGGCAAGTCATGTTATTTCAAAAAGTTCAAGGGGAAGTTTTAATATGTAAAAATGTGACTGAACTTACCCAGCTGTCCAGAGGGGCCACACAAGGCCAGAGCGCAACTAATATACTCCAAGTCGGCAAGAATGGGGCTTGTCAGTGTAGGTTCATGGAGGTATGGATAATTGCCTAGATATGAATGGTAGTTCCAGATTAAAGTACATAGGACGGTGATGCCAGTGGAAAGATGGGGGTGGGGGGAGGGGGAATGAAAAGAGGGGGAGGAGGAGGAGGAGAGGAAGGAGAAGAAAGGGAGGGAAAAAGGGAGGGGAAGGAGGGGTGGGAAAGGAGGAAAGAGGAGGAGGGAGGAGGAAGGGGGAAAGGAAAAGAAGGAAAGGAGGGGTGGGGAAGGGGAGGAAGGGGGGGAGGGAGAGGGAAGGGGGGGGTTGGGGGAGAAGGGAACAGGGAAGGGAGAGGTGGGGAAAGGAAGGGAGAAAGGAGAAAAGGAGGGGGGGAAGGAAGAGAGGGGAATGAAAGGACCAGGGATCCACCGTGCCAAAGAAAAGGTAAAGTAATACACCTCATGTGTAGATTATACGGGTAAGAGGACAAATAATTTACCTGGTACCACTATGTGGGAAAATCTACATGGATCCCAGGGTGAAAGCGTCAAGGAACGGTAAGGGCCACTGGAGGTATATATATGTATGGCAAAGGGGGCGCTAAAAGCCACCCAACATCTTGCGGGCCAAACTGGTAGCCATGTGCTAAAAGGATAAAGATGAATACTGAGTAAAAAAACAATTTAGTGATGCCTGTATGGCGGGGCGGCATGGTGGCGCAAGAATAGCGTTCGCCGTGCAGCCCCAGCAGGTGAATTCCATTAGCCGTGTGTCTTTGCTTACCGTGTATCCTAATGGCGTCTGGCATCCCTGGGATCATTAACGCATTGACCATACAGCAGGGGCATCCTGCTTATAGCCCAATCAGGTGACGTACATCCGCGCCACCGGCGCTGGGTGTGACGTCATATGATCCGACGTCACACCGACGCGCACTGTTCACCCTCATGTCCAAGGGGCAGGACCGCCCAGGACAGAGGGCCGTGCAAGAGCGAGCATGCCGACCGTGCGGCAGATAGCACGCTCCAGGGACGTCACATTCCTGCCGACTGGAGCTTGCAGTACGCCGGCACCCCCCCCCCCCGCGCCCAGTGGGCAGCTGCGCAAGTCAGCCACACTAACATACATACAATGGTAGCCATTTGGGATACAAAACATCAAAAAAGAAATAATACAATTATTACATGTCATCATGTGCTATACAAATATATGCAATGCATAATAATGCAGGTATTAATATAAAGCCTGGAGTAATCCTATCCAGAATGTGTGGCCCCTCTGGACTGCTGGGTAAGTTCAGTCACATTTTTACATATTAAAACTTCCCCTTGAACTTTTTGAAATAACATGACTTGCCTATATAAAATTGTTATTATGAGCACTGTCATATACTGTTAAAATGTTTGACTTTATCAATCTTTAACTATGATATCTATACCCTGACACCAATTGAATGCTCTTCTTCTTCCCTGCTTGTCATGTAGGGGGTATGATGTGCAACGGTGCTAGTAATATTGTATGATTTATATGTGATTACTATCACTTGTTTTTATTATGTACCCAGAATAAAATTTGTATACTATTTTTCAAAAAACTTTATTGTTACTCTGTATGTATACTTGGTGTCGTGACAGTCCAAACCACACTTCTTAGCAAAAGGGTACTAAATGGGGATCTTTACCCTGATTTCTAGCTTCAAAACTTGGGGAAGGACATGAGTTATGTTTAACAACACAGGAAGAGCTGACAGCCTTTCTACAGGACGTAGCATCTTTGGGATTTGAACCCCAGCTTTGCTCAGCAGAAGTGCTAAGCCCTTAGTCACATTCATGGAGCATCCATTGCTGTGATGTCAATCAGTCCTAAGTCTCAGGGGTGCAATAAATGAACCAATGCAGATGTACTGTGGAAGGTTGGATAATCATCGAACAACCTGTTTCTGGCATATGCCTTCTGTTTTAAAGGTTTGTTATGGCTCAGTACTGTGAGCATTTTGCTATAGAACATCTCTCATTTTGGGGCATTTGCCTTGGTAAGAATCTGCAATAATTTCTGGATGGGAAATGTTAAGGCTGATTATAGTCCTTGCCCATAGAAATACAATTTGCAATAGTGGTGGAACCCTCCTACACATAAATACTACATTTAGACATAATTTTGGTAAGAACATGCATTATGAGTAGAGTTGAGCGAACCTGAACTGTAAAGCTCGGGTCCGTACCGAACTTTGGGGTGTTCGTGACCCGGACCCGAACCCGGACATTTGAAAAAAAGTTCGGGTTCGGGGTTCGGGTATTTGATCCTGCCTGTTGAATAGCTGCAAGGCAGCCAATCAACAAGCGTTTCACTGGTTTGCCCTTAGAAGCCATCACAGCCATGCCTACTAATGGCATGGCTGTGATTGGCCAGTACATCATGTGACCCAGCCTCTGTATAAGCTGGAGTCACATAGTGCTGCATGTCACATGCTCTGAGGCTAGAGTAGGGAGAGAATGCTGCTGGCGTTGTGAGGGACAGATTGCAGATATAATAACATCTCATCCTGCATTACAGAATGATCTGATTCTGGACTAGGTAGAGATTACTACTACTGCTTTGAGGGACAGATTGCAGATCTCATCCTGCATTACAGAACGATCTGATTCTGGACTAGGTAGAGAACTGTGAGGCCCCTACAGGTGAGATTGAAGGAGCATATCGCGAATATGAAAAGAGGATTTAAAGACCACCTCCTATCTAAACACTACAGGGAGAAACATGAAAGGAACCCTAAGGGAACATCGTTTTTGGGCATTGATGTACTGAAGGTGCATTGGAGAGGGGGGGGGTGAAAAGGAGGGAAATATCTAAGCTCGAAATGAGCTGGATTTATAGATTACAGTGTCTAAGACCTAAAGGTCTAAATGCTGATATTGAAATAAATGCATTTATTGATAACTCTTAATAGCTTGCTTCCTGTTGCATCCCCGATCTTGGAACCTATTAATATTTTGAAACCACTCTTTGGGGTGGAGCAGGTAGGGAAAAAAGTGGTTTAATAGCCTAAATATAGAGTGTTCTTTATTACCAGGGGTTGGACGGGAGGAAACGTATGAAAGGTTTCTTGTTTTAGATGATTTATGGATATTAGACTGAAAGGATCTCCCAGAGGAATTGAGACATTTGATATTTTATGTCTTATATTTCCTTTTTTTTCTAGGATATGTTTTAATTTATAATTATTTTGGATTTTGTGATCTATAGAATGTCATCAAAATTTTACCTTGATGTCCCTAGTTGTTATAATGACGTTTGGGGAACCTAAAATACATCATAGGGTTATATGACTTTGTAAGGATCTGCAGTGAAGTCTATGGGATATGGATCCCCGTTCTGACTGTATATCTTACTATTTATACATACTATCTTCCTATGTTGAGCAACGAATGGACGGGCCGATGATTAGTACTATTAAGTTAATCGGTCTCCTCGAATGAGGATCGCCTGTTTCATACTCTATAATGAGGTCTGGAACGCAAAACAGGAAGGGTATGTGAGATGCGGTCAGAGCGAGGCTTGGAATGCAGATAGGGAGTATATCTAGTGGTGACGCAGGACGTTGCCCGTGCCCCAGGAAGACGTGACCTATCACGAAACATGTAGGGCGGAGTCTGCGTGTCTACGTCACCACGCCACATGTTTGATCCCGTGAGGACGGGCGTTTTATTGATTTGCCGGCTTTTAATTTCTTCATGCGCAATTTATATGTCAAGAATGTGAGTACCCTGTTTTTTATATTTTAATAAACAAGTGTTGCAGTATTACGCTATGTAGCGCTTGTTTTTTATGGTACACGCTGGAAGAAACCTCTGAGATCCGCTGTGTCCAAGTAGCATATCCTGTTACAGAGGCTATCGAACCTTGGTGACTGAGGGGGATCGTTGTGCCTACCATCTAGACCCTGCAGAGGGCTATATCTGCCTGCAAGCCTTGACCCTTACTAGAGATAGTGGGTCTTTGCCTCCGGTAAGGGTTTTCACTTACCTCTCCTTTACCACTGGAGGTGTCTGCACGTATATCACGGTGGTGGAAAGTTGGAGTGTGCTGCCTTATTGGATTCCTTTAGGACTTTTTTGGATCTACCAACTTCTTATTGTTTTTTTAATCACTTAATTTTCTCACAAATTGTTTTTGGACTATTTTTTACATTTTTTGTTTCACACTATTTCCTTCAGTATTTATCTGTATCAATTCAAATTGGTAGAAGTATAATAATTTATGTATGTGTATGATTTACTAATATCACATTGGGTTATGCACTAGCTTATGATTTAGCGCAACAATATTTTTTACTTTTGATTTTTGATTGGTGGGATGTCGCATCAAATTATTTGTTGCAGCTGTCACTTTTTTCTTTCTCAAGCGCGGTATTTTTTTGAATGTTAGAGATTACTACTACTACTGCTTTGAGGGACAGATTGCAGATCTCATCCTGCATTACAGAACGAGGGACAGAGGGACAGAATATTGTCCTAAAATCATCTCCTAGTTCTATAGGGTCAGGTTCCTGCTGTTGCTGTAAGGGACAGATTATTGTTCTAAAATCATCGCCTACTCCTATAGGGTCAGGTTCCTGCTGTTGCTGTAAGGGACAGATTATTGTTCTAAAATCATCGCCTACTCCTATAGGGTCAGGTTCCTACTGTTGCTGTAAGGGACAGATTATTGTTCTAAAATCATCACCTACACTGCCACGGTCACGGCCATGTCAACCTCTAGGCTCCTACTCCACATCCACCCCCCCTTCCCATTTTTATTTTTTTTATTTGATTTTAAGTTATTTTCCCTATCCCCATTTTTTTGTAGGGCACTTGTCCTACTCGTACCCCCATTTTACTTCCTTTTGCAGCCCTCTAGCACTTGCCAGGACTTTTTTACAGCCACTTTTGTGCCGAAAAGTTTGGGTCCCCATTGACTTCAATGGGGTTCAGGGTCCGGGGTAAAGTTCGGGTCAAGTTCGGTACCGAACCCGGACTTTTTCGCGAAGTTACGCCGAACCCGAACATCCAGGTGTCCGCTCAACTCTAGTTATGAGAACAGAAAACCTCTCTACATTAATTGATATTCTCAGGACGTGAACCCAGAAACTCTATGTTCCTAGGTAGGAAGCGTTAAGCTGTTAGCCACCAGTCTGTCAAGTGCGCAAGCCTCCTACACATAAATACACATATACTGCATTTCTTTGCACATATAGGTGGTGGAATTACATTAGTCTGGAGTTTATTCTGTGCTATTTGGTGGTGCTTGGAGTGTAGAACAGTGATGTTATTGTAACAGTAATGGTATTGTTTGTGCATTGTGAAGATACCTATGTGAGTTTGGGAAAAGATTTTTATGAGATGGACAGCAACAAGCAAAAGACAGAGAAAAACATGAGAAGATTGCACATTGTAACATTCTTAAAAACAATTTAGATCATGAAATAGCAACATTGTTGCAGGGACAATTTGTTTGAGAGAAAGATACATTTCATCTCAGCATGAAAAGGATTTCTTTAGGAAAGGTACAATTGTACTATTGGAATCAATGGCTGAAACTTGAATTAGGCTTCTCAAGAAGGCATATTATCCAACGCGAATTTGCCTTCTCAAGAATACATTATAGGCAAGTGCGAATTTGCGAATTTACTATACCGCCCTCTAAAAAAGGCATGGGAGTTAAAATGAGGGAATTTTCTTGTCTGAGCATGCTCAGTTGTGCTGATGAATAGTCAGAAAAAAAGGGGGAATTTGGCTCTTTTTTAGACTTTCAATGATATTTCAGGTTATACATTACTTTTTTAAACAATTTAAAAGCAGATCATCATTAAACAAGATACTACATTTTTAAAAACAATTTAGGTGATCATATCATGCTCTAAACATTATTTCCATGTGCAATTCCCTTGCTTCTACCACGACTAGTTTTTTAGTCAGTTACTGTTGTTTGGACGCTATAGTGAATTTGATTCTGGGACTATTTTCTCCCTCAGGGCTTTAGTGAATTCCATTTTCGCACTAATTAGTGCGAATTTGCGATTCTGCATGTTAAAATTTACACGAAGGCATAATCGCGATATAGTAAATGACCCCCAATACGGCTTTCCTAGTGACCACCTGATGTGTTTCTCTGCTGTAGTAGTTAACTGCAGGTTAAGTTCTTGATTGATTTTATCAAGGTTAGTAAGGGTTTCTCTTGTGGGATGTCGTTTGTGAGCTTTGCTTAATTGCCGAAATTCCCGCTCTAGTCTGGTTATTTCTAATAGGTGCCCTTTTTTCAGTTGTGAGCCTATCTGTATAAACCTACCTCTCAGGACCGCTTTGTGCCCCTCCCACAGGGACCCAGGTGAAATGTCTGCTTTATCATTAAATGTGAAGTATTCTTTCAGGTCACTATCAAGCATTGTAACCCTGACGGGATAGCTTAGAAGTGATTCGTTGAGTTTCCACATTTGTGGTCTCCTCATCGTCGGGGAGCAGCTAATGGAAACTAGTACCATTGAGTGGTCGGACCACACTATGTCAAGGATTGAGGCCTTTATAACCTGGTGGATCTCTGTGGAGGGCACAGAAATGTGGTCAATTCTGGAATAGGTGCCATGTGGGGCCGAAAAGTAGGTGTAGTCTTTAGAACAAGGGTTTAGCTCTCTCCAAGTGTCTATCAGACCTAGGGAGTTTAACATAAGTGCCACTTTGGTGCTCTGTCTAGGAGTTTTTTTCGGGCGTAGTTTATTATCTACCGATTTGTCTAGCAGGTTGTCAAATGCCGTATTTGAATCAACCCCCCCACCCCCCCGTGATAACTATCCACTCTAGATGCGGAGCTAGTTTTCTGACTAATTTTGAGAAAAAGGCTGCTTTGTCCTGGTTGGGGGCATAGTATGAGATGAATGTGTAAACATCCCCATTTACTCGTCCTTTCACTAAGATGTAATGTCCCACTTTGTCCCTAACCGTGAGCGAGTGGGTAAAAGGCAAGTTTTTGCCATATAAAAGGTCGGGAACTTATTGTGCAAAAATGAGGGGTTGTAAGTAATCGGAAGGTGAGTTTCCTGGATCAAGACCACCCCTATGCCCAGTGAGTGATAATGCTGAAATGCTTTCCTCCTTTTAACAGGAGAATTGAGGCCTTGAGTGATATGGGAGTGTTATGACCTTTATGAAAGGTTTGGGTTGACGTGTGTCAGCCATGGACATGAGAGGGGGTTTGTATAGCTAAAACCAGATGACTTACCCTGCAAGCATGGGTTGAGACCGAGGAACGCCAACCGGGAGCTGGAGAAATCTGTGAACTCTGCCAGAAAGGCCCGTCGATCCACTCTGACAACTGGAAAAGTAGAATACAGATCGAAGTTAGCAAGAGAAAACTCAGGGAAGTGTGGAGGTGAGAGAAGAGTAGAGAAGGTGGATAAGAGGTGGAAATAAATCGAAGTTGAGAATAAAACATAACATAACCTAAATTAAGAGGAGTTCCTGACCGACCAGGAAGTCCTGGGAGCAAGGTCAGCACCAGCCAACCCTACTCATTCCCCCTATACAGGGGGGCAAATAGAGTAACAACCCAAACTTGGGTTGTACTCCCGTCAAGTATCCAGAAAACATTCTCTGGTACTCAGCGGGGGGAGGAGCATGTAGTTCCGCTCCGGCCTTAGGGCCCCGCAGACCACTCAAAACAAACTACGGCTTGGACATGAACATATGCAAGAAATAACAATTAACCATTGAGGAGAATGTCCCCAGGGACATAACCGAGAGCAGTACGTCAAACTATATATAAAGAAGAAAAAAGTATGTAAGTTTCAGGGGGCCTGTGCCTGAGCGGCCGCTACTAAAGATCCGGAGTCAGGGACATGTTGGTCCCAGAAGCTTCATCATGAACCAGGCTGTGCAGTCATTTAAGGAAGGTAAAAGGGGTGCTGCTATCTTCTAGCAAAAGGGCAGTTTTGGTAAATTAACTCCCTGGACTATAGGAGATGATTATTGGTGGGAGTGGTAGGGGGAGAGACACCGTAGGGAAGGGGGGTTGAACAAAGAGAATAACCCAGGTTTTGGAGTGTAAGTTCAAAGTTGAGTCAAACCCTCATTCCAGAACCTGGGGGTTGTTAACTTGTTCTGGGGTTACCTGCCTTTCCTAGGGCCTCCAAGATTCGCCTGTGTCCTATCCCTAAACAACCAGAGAGTTCCATGGGTTGTCGGTAGGTACCGAACCGGGAAGGGGCAAGTTCATCATAGGGACACAAGTCAGAAGCCAAAGTAAGGGGATCCCAGTTTGTTCAGAGGAGTTGTCCTCTCCCCCTTCCCATCAGTTAGGTAGCAGGTGAGGATCTCTTTGGGTGCTCCTGGAGAAACGCCCGATTTTATGGGGCAGGAGCCCCTGCTCCTCACCACAGGAGGAAAGGTGAAAGGAATGTCCCTAAGAAGAGGTTTGTTCCTCAATGTGGTGGGTGCCTAGCCTCACGTTGTCTCTTGGGTTTCTGTTTGTGCCAAAGTGGAGCTGCTGGACTACCAGGCGGGGGGCGTTTAGAGGGGTTTTGTTGCCCCAAAGTTGATAGCTCCATCGCTTCTTGGGTAATAAGCCCCAATTGGGCTAAGATTTTTTCACCTTCTTGTAAGCTTGAAAAGCCTAGTGTTTTGTTGTTATGCTGAAAGGTCAGACGGAACAGAAAGGACCACCAATATTTGACCTCTTTCTGCGACGAAACAGAGAGTAGCGGTTTAAGTGAGCGGCGTCTCTGAATAGTGGTGGGTGAAATGTCCGCAAATATTTGGATTTGGTGTCCTAAAAGTGATAACTTGTCAGTGCTTCTGGATTTCTTCATGACTTCTTCTTTAATAGAGAAGTAGTGGGGCTTCACAATTATGTCCCTTGGGAGACCGTCAGGGCGCGGGGGCTGCAAGGCCCTGTGAGCCCTGTCTAATTCAAAATTTATTTATGAGACATCCAGCAGTAAATTTTTGATTAAAGCTTTCACAGACCCCTGAACATCTTGAATTGATTCAGGGAGACCCCTGATGCGAAAGTTGTAACGTCTGCTTCTGTTTTCCAGCTCATCTATTTTGGAGAGCACATTATTGAGTTGGTCTTGGAGGGTCTGTATACATGTAGTGTTCTGAATGACTCTAGTTGCTGTCTGATCCACAGCTTGCTCTATGTTATCAATGCGGGTGCCCAAGCTTGTGATCTCTGCTTTTATAGAGGACGTTATTTGTTCAGCCTTCTGCATGAGACCCACCGACAGCATCTCTGAGAATCTATTGAGGAGCTGGCCTAGGTCATGTTGCAATGCATGTGGAGATGAGGCCTGTTGTTGGAAGTCCTTAATACTCCCAGGGGTATTAGCAATAGGGGAGTTTAGGTAGTCTGCTGCCATGCCCCTTAATAGCGATTCTGTGGACGCTGGGGAGGTTATGAGGGCAGCTGGGAGACCATCTGGTGTAGCAAAGTCTTTACTGGACAGTGCTATGCCTCCTGGTGAATTCAGGCCCTCTGTACTGACCTCCACTGCGCCGCATGGAACAGGCGCGTCCGCCATCTTGGGCCCCTCCGTGGGGAGAAGATCAAAACGGAGTTGCCTTTGAACTTCGCATCTGGACTGCGATCCGGACAAATGTCTTTGCTGCTGCAGTGTCCTGGGGCAGGCTCCCGGCTAAATCGTCTCACCGGAGGTCCCGCGCATGCGCACTCTCCTTGCCGTTTTCATCTAAGTCCTATTTAACTCTCGATTGAGAGTTTACCCCTCCATGTCATTGTCTGGCTATCATGAGTCTGCGTCCAGTTACTATCGGCCTGACTAAGACATGGAATGAGTTAACATCCCAGGTAGTACGCAAGATGAGTCCAGGCTGTAATTCCCTCGGACTTCCGGGTCAGAGGATGTAGATATGGAGCATGCTCCTCCACCCTAACGCACTCCCTTCCGGGATTAAAGGTGGAAGTCACGCAAGGGTTCTGCTGTCCTATCTGTTGCCTGTCGAGGACAGAAGGCTGTAGTGATGCACCCGCCGCTCGACCGCAAACCCGGAAGTGCTTGTTCTTACCACCCCATCACGTCTTAATGAGGGGACGGAGGGGATTTGCAGTATACATATTTACGTATTTTAGTATTATATACCTGTTATGGGCTATTTTAATGATTTGTGTGGGTTTGTATACCCCCAGCTGAGATTCAGCCTTGGTAAATTTATGCTAACAGATGAGAGGCAGGGGGCGTGCCCTTTGGGTCTGTCTCTCAGAGAGAGGCTTGGAGGGCACGCCGGGCCCACGAGGGCGGAAGTCTCGAGGGTCACTTCCGGTTTTTACTAATTGATGTTTTAGGAGTCTTTTTGAAATGTCTATATATACTGCGGTGGGGGCACGCGGTCCCCACACCCCAGATGATGTCTATAGCAGATGAAACGCGTCGGGTGAGGACCATGCACCCATCGCAGTAGCCATTTATATACTTTGTTTTTATCCTGTATTACTTTATTTTATATTGTATATCCGCAATAAAAGTGGTGATTTTATTACGCCAAGTGGAGTGCCCCCCCTCTTCCTTCCACATATTTACTCTGTGAGCTTTTGGGAACAAGCGGATGGGAGTGAATAGACCGAGGAGCCTGGACCCACTACCTTACGAATTGGACCCTGGAAAGGCGGCATCGCCTATTTGGAGCATTTGGGTGAGAGCGACAGTCGACCCCTGTGGTGGTGTAACCACACAAGCCCTGTCGACCCACTAGTCATATGACTGAGAGGGTCCAACTGCTCTGGTAAGGGTCCATCTTCGTTAGTTGGACATCTTTCTTTATGATTTTGTGATGTTTGAAACAATGCAATTTGAAGATATACCATGGTGTCCATAGTTGCAATTCTTTGGAACACTTATATTCGAAGCAGGAACTCTTTCATCACAATTTAAGAGACTTTTGCTTTGTGGACACATTACAATTTTTTACCATTTTGCACATATTATGTGTATTGTATTTACTGTGGACTATTTTGTTTCATTTAGTGCTACACTCTTTATTTTTACAATTTTAGTGGCACTACTTGGTCTAGTGCGGTGTATGCTGCTTCCTTCCCATTTGCGCATTAGTTATTTTCCACTTTTTGTACTATCAGAGATGGGGTAAGGTTTCTACACCCTTTGAATTAGGACGGGGCACCCGACAGGGATGCCCTTTATCACCGCTCCTCTTTGCCATTGCAATAGAGCCGTTAGCAGAGCAGATTAGAGCGCATGATGGCATTACGGGCTTTAGCTATGGCAGTCAGCACGACAAACTCCTTTTATACGCTGATGATATACTTATGCTCCTAGGAGATATGGATGCCTCATTACGAAATGCCATGACCATTATTTCCAATTTTGGTAGATTTTTAGGGTTAACTATTAACTGGTCCAAATCTGCTCTACTGCCATTGGACCAGCTGGATACGTCCCTTCCCCTACCTTCATGCCCAGTACCTGTGGTATCCACATTAAAATATTTAAGAATTGTTATCCCTCCCCAGAAAACAGACTTTTGCCACTTAAATATTCTCCCTTTACTGACAAAATTAAGAGATAAAGTCAAATTATGGACCAAACTATGGGGCATGCCCCCTGCCTCTCATAAATTTACCAAGGCTGAATCTCATCTGAGGGTATACAAACCCACACAAATCATTAAAATAGCCCATAACAGGTATATAATACTAAAATATGTAAATATGTATACTGCAAATCCCCTCCGTCCCCTCGTACAGACGCGATGGGGCGGTAAGAACAAGCACTTCTGGGTTCGCGGTCGAGCGGCGGGTGTGTCACTTATAGTTTTGATGCATTGCAGGAACACTAGCATTTTATCGAACCTTTCTGCAATGCACACGTGTGAATGGACCCTAAAAGAAAAAAATCTGTAAGCAAAATATGCCTGAAATATATTTACCTTTCCCCAACTTCCACCCGTGATGCCATAACCAAGTCATGCTCCTTCTGCCAAGCCAAAATCTCCTGCTTCTGCCCTGTGTTTAAGCATCATATCATAAGATTTCAGCTGCTCAGCATTTCCCAGAATTTTGTCAAAAGGAGCATGGCATCACCCCCACAGTACAGAATGCAGGGGAAAGGTGAGAATAATAATATTTTTTTCCTACAGGTTTTTTTTTTTGCAGCATTAATGACATGGGAGAGGAAGCAAACATTTTAAGCAGATTTTACTCATAGTGCAAAGCCTACATTATGTAAAAACTAAGGCTTGTAATATAGAGCCATCAGAAAATTCACAGTGCATTTTTATAAATGTCATACTTTTTTATTGTTAAAAAAACACAATGGTAAAATAACCATTAGTCATATATCATTAAAAATATGTTGTGATGTTAGTAAACCTGAATTACTCAGAAAATTAAGTGGTCATACATTAAAGTGCCAACAGTGCAAAAAACTTATATATATATATATATATATATATATATATATACACACATACATACACTATATTGTCAAAAGTATTGGGGTCCCTGCCTTTACGCGCACATTAAGCTTTAATGTCATCTCAGTCTTAGTCTGTAGGGTTCAATATTGAGTTGGTCCACCCTTTTCAGCTATAACAGCTTCAACTATTTTGGGAAGGCTGTCCACAAGGTTTAGGAGTGTGTCTATGGGAATGTTTGACCATTCTTACAGGTGAGCATTTGTGATGTCAGGCACTGATGTTGGATCGAGAATTCCTGGCTTGCAGTCTCCACTCTAATTCATCCCAAAGGTGTTCTATCGGGTTAAGGTCAGGACTGGTCAGACCAGTCAAGTTCCTCTACCCTAAACTAACTCATCCCTGTCTTTATGGGCCTTGCTTTGTGCACTGGTGCGCAGTCATGTTAGAACAGGAAGGGGCCATACCCAAACTGTTCCCACAAGGTTGGGAGCATGAACTTGTCTAAAATGTCTTGGCATGCTGATGCCTTAAAAGTTTCCTTCACTGAAACTAAAGGGCCAAGCCCAACCCTCGGAATACAACCCGACACCATAATTCTCCTCCATCAAATGATTTGGACCAGTGCACAAAGCAAGGTCCATAAAGTCATGGATGAGCGAGTTTGGGGTAGAGAAACTAGATTGGCCTGACCTCACCTCAATAGAACACCTTTGAGATGAATTAGAGCGGAGACTGCGAACAGACCTTCCCTTCCAACATCAGTGCCTGACCTCATAATTGCACTTCTGGAAGAATGGTCAAACATTCCCATAGGCACTCTCCTAAACCTTGTGGACAGCCTTCCCAGAAGAGTTGCAAAGGGTGAGCCAGCTAAATATTGAACCCTACGGAGTAAGACTGGGATGCAATTAATGTTCATGTGTGTGTAAAGGCAGGTGTCTCAATACTTTTAAAAATATAACATTGATCGGTGATCGGCTGATCACTTGGAGCACCTTTGAAATTAACACCATTTTCATCACAGGCATTGGAAAAGGGACTATTAATTCTATTTTTCAAATTTTTTTTCTATTTTTTGCTATTTTTTGCTATTAATTATGCTTCGTGCCATGCACTCAGATTGCGGCTTGTGAATGGACTTTCTAATATAACATTAATGAACTGGCACTTTATTTATTGTTTACAACCAATCACAATTGTACATGTTTACATTTCTATATACAGTATATGAATTTTTTTGCACTATTGGCACTTTAATGTATGAACACCTACTTTTCTGCGTAATTCAAGTCTACCAACAGTGCAACACTATTTTTTGTCATTTTCTTTGGGTATTGATGTGTGCTATACGGTGAGTGCAGCTGTTGATCAACATTTCTCAGAGTATTACACATAGCGCAGAATAATTTCTTTTAGTCATATATAATTTCATCATCCATCTACAGTATCAATATGGAAAGGTTTCTTCATAGTAAGAGCTGAGAAAATGTGGAATAGACTCCCTAAAGAGCTGGTTCTGGCTAGCTTAGTAGCTTGATTTAAAAAAAGGACTGGATTCTTTCCTAAATGTACATAATATAACTAGATACTAACATTTATAGGTAAAGTTGATCTAGGGAATATCCAATTGCCTCTCAGGGGATCAGGAAGGATTTTTTTCCCCTGCTGGAGCAAATTGGATCATGCTTTGCTGGTTTTTTTTTGCCTTCCCCTGGATCAACTGTGGGTATAGGATTGTATGCAGTATACAAAAAAGCTCACAAAATTGAGTACATCCCTTACATTTTTATAAATATTGTATTATATCTTTTCATGTGAGAACACTGAAGAAATGACACTTCGGTACAATGTAAAGTAGTGAGTGTACATCTTGTATAACAGTGTAAATTTGCTGTCCCCTCAAAATAACTCAACTCACAGCCATTAATGTCTAAACCGCTGGCAACAAACGTGAGTACACCCCTAAGTGAAAAATGTCCAAACTGGGCCCAAAGTGTCAATATTTTGTGTGGCCACTATTATTTTCCAGCACTGCTTTAACCCTCTTGGGCATGGAGTTCACCAGAGCTTCACGGGTTGCCACTGGAGTCCTCTTCCACTGCTCCATGACAACATCACAGAGCTGGTGGATATTAGAGACCTTACAATCTTCCACCTTCCATTTGAGAATGCCCCACAGATGTGCAATAGGGTTTAGGTCTGGAGACATGCTTGGCCAGTCCATCATCTTTACCCTCAGCTTCTTTAGCAAGGCAGCAATAGTCTTGGAGGTGTGTTTGAGGTTGTTATCATGTTGGAATTCTGCCCTGAGGCCCAGTCTCTGAAGGGAGGAGATCATGCTCTGCTTCAGTATGTCACAGTACATGTTGGCATTCATGGTTCCCTCAATGAACTGTAGCTCCCCAGTGCTTGCAGCACTCATGCAGCTCCAGACCATAACACTCCCACCACCATGCTTGACTGTAGGCAAGACACACTTGTCTTTGTACTTGTCACCTGGTTGCTGCCACACACGCTTAACACCATCTGAACCAAGTATGTTTATCTTGGTCTCATCAGACCACAGAACATGTTCTAATAATCCATGTCCTCAGTCTGCCTGTTTGCAGGCTTTCTTGTGCATCATCTTTAGAAGAGGCTTCCTTCAAATTGGACAGCCATGCAGACCAATTGATGCAGTGTGTGGAGTATGGTCTGAGTATTGACAGGCTGACCCCCACCCCATCAACCTCTGCAACAATGCTGGCAGCACTCATTTGTCTATTTCCAAAAGATAACCTTTGGATATGATGCTGAGCACATGCACTCAACTGCTTTGGTCAACCGTGGCGAAGCCTGTTCTGAGTGGAACCAGTCCTGTTAGACCACTGTATGGTCTTGGCCACCGTACTGCAGCTCAGTTTCAGGGTCTTGGCAATCTTCTTATGGCCTAGGCCATCTTTATGTAGAGCATCAATTGTTTTTTTCAGATCCTCAGAGAGTTCTTTGCCATGAGGTGCCAATTTGAACCTCCAGTGACCAGTATGAGAGAGTGAGAGTGATAACATCAAATATAACACACCTGCTGCCCATTCACACCTGAGTCCTTGTAGCACTAACTAGTCACATGACACTGGGGAGGGAAATGGCAGATTGGTCCCAATTTGGACATTTTCACTTAGGGCTGTGTGTTGAGTTGTGAGTGAGAAGAGATAGACCGCACAATCAAAGTCCCAAGAAAAGATTTATTGTGAATCATACCACGATGAACAAAGTGACAGTCAGAGGTGACAACACAGCTCAAAAAGGGTTAACGCGTTTCACGGCTCTGTAGTCCGCTTATTCATAACCTATATTACTGAGCCAAACATACTGTGTGTTGAGTTATTTTGAGGGGACAGCAAATTTACACTGTTATATAAGCTGTACACTCACTACTTTACATTGCAGCAAAGTGCAATTTCTTCAGTGTTGCCACATAAGATAGAATAAAATATTTGCAAAAATGTGAGGGGTGTACTCACGTTTGTGAGATACTGTACATTCATCTGCCTATTCCCCTATTACTTGAGAATGTATATATACCATATGTATATACTGTACGTATAAATAGACAAATTACATGTTAAATGTTGTTTCCTGCAAGGTGCATAGCAGGCAATAGCTGAACATTTCACAGATAAATTCTGCTTACTTAAGTAAATGTGTACAGTATAGCTAAAATAAATAGTATATAAGTAGCATATACACAGTATTTACTATATGTATACATGATGCATTATAAAATATTTATATAGCAATAGGTTATATTTATTCAGTGCTCATAATTACAGTTTTAATTGTTAATCTTTACATACCAAGGGATCAATTATCTATTTAGACGTATTTATTAAAGAATTCTTATCAGTCTTTTCCTAACATTACAAAAAAACTGCTTCAGCAAATATAAGGTGCAGGCAGTAAGGGGTGCCTCCACAAATGCATCCATACTGTATGTCAGCAGCAAACACTAATGCCTTGCTTTTATGGCTGAATACCTTTTGTGACAGGCAAATCTTTAAAACCTAGCTAGTCCTTGGAATTCTTGCTACCTCCCGTATACTACCCATTCATATTGGTCCATCACTATGATGGTTTGCCAATTGGAATGTGTATGGGGCAGGAAGGGACAGTCAAGCTTTGGAACTATCAGGAAATGCTAAAGCGTTGGCTGAAAAGTAGGCTCTGCATTTGGCCATAATAGTAGGGTATTAGATGCTTCTGAAAGTGCCTGTACTTTATAAGGACGGGGTATGTGTAAGGTTAACCGTTTGGTAGTATCACTACCTGGTTATACTTACCCATCATATGCCCTCCATCGTTCTTAAGGTTCCTGATCGATCCAAAATTTCTAAACGGACAGTGTTTTCCATAAGTCGGTATTTTCGTTCCGTAATCACAAACGACGACTGTATGTCATACCTACGTAAACACCTCCGTGGGGAATGACGGACGTGGAATATAAACGACTTCGTCAAAAAAACATTACAATCCTTTTCTGACTATTCTTAAGAAATTATTTATGCAGATTTATCTA
>BLSH010170340.1:152830-166332 GCA_018402905.1 Glandirana rugosa | reverse complement strand
CGCCAATTACGTGGCCTACTGTTACTTGAGGAGAGATTCAGCACAAGGGTTACCGCCGAATGATCTGAGAGGGGGGTGTCCCGAATTTTAGCTGCCCTTGCTAAAGGGACTGTTTTAATGGTCGTGAAGATGTGGTCTATCCTGGAGTAGGTGTTATGTGGGGCCGAAAAATGTGTGAAATCCTTAGAGTGGGGGTTTAATTCTCTCCATATATCTACTAGGCCTTGTTCAAAGAGTGCTTGTGCTATCTTCAGACTCTGTCTCGGAGGTCTTTTATTTTGGTAATTTGCCTGTTTACTTTTATCAAGTGAGAGATCAAGTGGGACATTTGTGTCGCCCCCCATAATCACTATCCCCTGGAAATGAGAGGAGAGAGTGTTTAATAAATTAACTATGAATTTCTTCTGTGCCTTATTAGGTGTATAATAAGAGATAAACGTATATTCTTGCTCACCAATTGTGCCTGAGACCAGAAGAAAACGCCCTCCCGGGTCCCTAATTATCTTTTTCTGTGAGAGTAACAGATTTCTGGCGAAGCAGATAGCAACTCCTTTTGATTTATTAGGGGCGTTAGCTAGATAGAATTGGGTGTAATTCTTATGGATAAAGGCGGGGTTATAGGATGCTGGGAAATGGGTCTCCTGCAATAATAGGACGCCAGCTTTTAAGGAGTGATAGAAATTAAAGAGCTTCCTGCGTTTGATCGGTGAATTCATGCCTTGGACATTATGGGAAAGAATTTGTATGTTCGGGATGGTGATATTAGCATTATACATGGACCAGAGGGTAGATAAGCGCTTGACCAATAGATCTCACCTTAAAGTTAGTAGTCTGAAGGGGTCCCTGGGCTTTCTTCTGTAGAGGGCTGGTTCGCCTGGACGCGTGAGGTACCTTTGTCCGAGAGGATACTACCTTTGGTGTCGACAACTGGTCCCGGAAAAGTAGAAAGAGAGCGTAGACTAGAAAGAAAGAGAAACATGAGAATATTGCATGCAATAGAGAATAGGTATCTCTTACATTAGCTAAATAAGTGCTGGTCAAATGAAACGGGGGGTTCTCCAGACCACCCTGCTTCAGGGGCGCTCGAGCGCATTGTTCCCTCTTTGGGGAAAACACAACCCGGCACCGAGAGAATTCAATGGTTCTCCCGAGGTCGGATGGAGGCGCATTGTAGCCGCCCCGGGGAAACCATCAATATTACCGGAAAAGCAGTCATGTACATGACTCTATAAAGTGAATGAGCCCTACGTCCCGCACCCCGAAGACCCCGGAGAGGGGAGGGAGGCCAGCCCCACTGCAACATTGCGGGGCTGCCCCCCCCCCCCTAGGGGGACTATTTTTCAAAACCTAGTAACCACCCCCCTTAGTATAAACATTCAAACAGAGGAGGGAAACAGATTCTATTAAACACTATCCTGATCATGTCAGGAGATGGGGTGAACCTGTAAAGTAAACCCAAAAATAAACATAAAGTCCCGACAGCCTACTGGATCCTGAGCATTAACTGTTCTATAGAGTCCAAAAATGAATAAATTGGTGACTGATCCCGATCAGTTATGAACAGCAATTAAACAATGCATAATGTTGACACTATCATCCAATAGGCTACGGTACCATGTGTCTTTCGGGGAAAAGAAAAAAAAAAAAAAAAAAAAAAAAAAAAAAAGAGAAAAAAACCCCACAATAACTAGAAGAACAACAGTAACCCCCTCAAGCCAGGAGATGAGGGGTTAACTCGCCCCGAGGTATGTCGGGGGAGACCGGATTCTCAAAAGTTCAGCCTCAGAAATAGGAGAAGAAGTGAACAGGCCCAATGGCCCTTGTAAGGGGAGACCTTCACGGAGGATGTGCTTCCTTGGATCTCTTCTTCTGTTGCTTTTTCCAAACCGTAGTTAGGGGACTCTGGGGTGGAGGTCTTTTAGAGGCCGCAGACGGACCACCAGTGCTGGAAAGGTGAAGAACCTCTTGATATATTAATCCAAGCTGCAGGAGAATTTGCTCCCCATCTCTGAAGGATGAAAATCCATAAGCAATGTTATTAAAGGAGAAATTCAAGCGAAAGGGAAAGGACCATCGATAAGAGATTTCTTTCTGTGTAAGGATTTGCAGCAAGGGTTTTAGGGAGCGTCTCTTCTGGACCGTATAGGGAGAGATGTCGGCATATATTTGTATTTTATGTCCTTGTATAGCAAGATTGACTGCCGTGCGTGCCCTTCTCATGACTTCTTCCTTTGTAGAATAGTGGTGCGGCTTTATAATTATGTCGCGTGGTAAGCCGTCAGCTCGCGGGGGTTGCAGGGCCCTATGGGCCCTATCCAATTCCAACCTATTAACAGGGATCCCCGGAATCAGATCTTTGATAAACGTGCGTATAACAGGGTGTATACCTTTAATGGCCTCTGGCAAGCCTCGGATCCTAAAGTTATACCTCCGATTTCTGTTTTCAAGGTCATCGATTTTAGAAAGCACATTCTCTAATTGATCTTGCAGGTCTTGTATTCTTGATGTGTTCTGATTGATTCTGCCAATCGTTTGATCTGTTTTTTTCTCTATAGTGTCAATCCTTATGCCAAATTGTTGTAGGTCTTGAATGGAGTTAGTGATTTGAGCTGCTGTTTGAGAGAGGCCTCTAGATAAAAGCCTGGAAAAAGCCTGCATCATTGAAGGAAAGTCTGTGGGTTCCACTAGGTCCGGGATGTCTCCCAATCTTACATCTGTATGCCCTTGTAATTGGTCACCTATGGACAATGGTGTATCCCCCGCCAATGTGCGGCCTAGCAGTGAGAGCGTGTCTGCTGGAGAAACCAAGAGTTGTTCTGGGGTACTCACTGCAGCTGCTCCCCGTGGTTGCGGTGAGGGTACCTGATGTGAGTGCGAGGCTTCCATGTCCTCCTCCGGACCTCCCCATGCTGTCTCTGTGTTGTGCAGCGTGGCCGACGCCATCTTGGTGGAGCTAGGCAGGTCCGTTGCGGCCTCCAGCTGGCTAGTTAGGGCCCTCCTTGCGTTGCCTGAAGCCATTCGGGAGGTAGCCTCTATGTTCCCCTAAGGTCTAGAGGCGTCCGGGCGGCGGAACGAGGGCACACCGCGCTGCGATGGCTAAATGATCCCCGGGACGGTGCGGAGCTCCGGGACTACGCGTCCATCTTGGTGGAGTCCGCGCATGCGCCTGTTCCAGTGGCATTTTCATACAAGCCACTCATCATTTTCTCTGTCATTTCTCCATTAGGTCAGTCGAGTTCAGGTTCCATCCTGCACCAGGTCGAACGTTGTTTCCTCAAAAAGTATATATATAGGGATCGCGTATTCACCAGTGCCAGTCACATAACGGGGGGGGGGGACAGTTTGATTTCAGATAAAAAAAAAGATACTGGACTTTCATGTCACCTTTACTACAGGTTTCCAGCTGACCGAGTTTCGATCCCAACCAAGACCTCGCTACAAGAGCGTCAGTCAGATGCAGTTCACGGGTTCCTCTGTCACATTATCCTGCAGAACCCTTTCACTAAACGTTCAATTTTACATACACCATTTGGAATGCTCATTGGGTGTTAGTTACTGTCACATACGTCTCTGCATTACACTCTGTTTTCGAAGGGCGACCCTTCACCTCACAGGCAAGGTCACTAAACGTTCAGCTTGCAAGTGACAGTGCAAGCGTTAGCAGACTGAGCATGCGTCACAAACTACAGACTGCAAAATTCCTACGTAGGCCGTACCAGATTTCAGCTGCTTGCCCCAGTATGCCCTGAGGCTGTGGTCCACCGGTTTGTGCTCAGCACAGACAGGCATCCGAACTATCGGTTACCTGGCCAGTCACCTCCTGACTCACCTCGGTTGCCATGCACTCTTTTGAGTTTTCTAAACTTCACTCAACAGGGTTCTATCACCATAGAACACAGTCTTCTCTATCTGCGCCTGTTGTTTCTTTTTCTGCACTTCTCCTTTTCCTTCTTCTCTGAGTTTTCTGTATCCCACTCCGCTCACTGTCCTACTGCTATGCCTCCTCTTGACACATGAACCCCTTGCTTTTCCATGCCCCAGGGAGTCAGGGGTGGGATTTAGGACGTCTCCTCACACTGCTAGGACCTGTGCTGACACTCAGAGGTGGCTGCAGCTGTGCGGAATACAGATCATAGGGACTTGGTCCCACTGCATTGCGGATTACCCGAGTGTACCGGTGGAGTTACACTATCAAATGTGAGTGTGATTTTCACCCTTTTAAGAGTAATAAAGTTTTATTAAGGATAAAGCTCTATCTGGATTATTTTCTCCTCCTATGACTGCAAGTGAAACAGCCTTGGGTTGGTGTATGGATTTTAACCCCTAAGGGGAAGGCTTTTGTAGACCCATCTGGGTCTATAAGTGAGGTGAGCTGCTGGTGAAACTGGTGGGGGAACACATTATGTTGACACATTGAAGATTTGTGAATTCCTTTTCAGATATAACACCAAAATATATGGACTATTTTGTATCACAATCATTTCATTTATTTATGTACCTTGAACTTATAGTGCAATAGTTATGTTACTTGCACATTGCACTTTCATTTTTTTTATTGATGGCATTTGTATACTGCACTTTATTGCTTTCTTGCACATATTAGTGAATTGAATGAATTTTCATTTTCAGTATTGTTGGTTATACTCATGATTGACACAGTATGAATTTTATTTTGTTACACATTTACTATTTTAGTGGATTGTGCTTCACTACTTTTATCGTTTTTGATTCTTTGGGGTATTTTATGGGTATACCTGTTCAGTGTTAAGCTGCAATTCTGAAAGCATTTTTCTTTTTTGGGATTCTATCAGCAGCGTGGGTATCTCCTTTTGTTTTAAGGGCAGGTCTAAGTCGCTCCCCATCAGGTCCTTCCTACGCAGGCTGGTGCAGTCGTCCCTGCAGCATCAATTTAGTGGTCACTGCATGTATATTTCGAGCAAGTGCAACGTCGCAGCAGATGCACTGTCCCGTTTCAATTTCATTTCATTCTTTCAGCAGAAACCTGGAGCCCACCCAATGACTATTCCTATCCCATCTTGGCCACAGCTGATGATTAAAACCACACCTTCTCAACGTGACCCAGCTCATTAACCACTCATTGTCCCACAACACACTGAAGGCCTATCGCACTGCTTGGAACACCTGCTGCAGGTTTCTAGCCTCATGATCCAGAGCAACCACAGGTGACATTAGGAACGTGCTAGCCTTTGTATCGTATTGCCACATGCAGCCATCTCTGTTTACAGCCCACACAGTCAGATCCCCACTATGTGGTATCCAGAAGCATCAGCCTGCATCCAACTGTCATCTTTAGGAACATGTCTAAAATCCTTGCACATTCCCCGTTCAGGGTTCTGCCCAGTCTAGTCATCCAGGTGGCCATCAACCTGGCCTTCTACCGTTTCCTGCAGCCTAGTGAATTCACATTTAGTGGCACTAGCAGCCAGATACTATACAGACGCCACCTAACTTGCTTTCAAAACCATTACGTCCTTCATCTCGCAGTTTCCAAAACTCAACAATCCGGACCCGGAACCTCATTTAGACTAATAACGCCTGGTGCCCAGTGATGGTCCTTGAGCATTTATTGTCTCACTTGCCTAGACAATCTGACTCTCGCTCGTTGTTCTCTTTTCCAACCAGCCCCCTGAGTGGCAGTCAATTTATCAGACACGCTAGGATCCTACTGGTCAACTTAGACCTTGACCCCAGTTGGTACTCCGAACACTCCTTCCAGATCGGAGCAGCCTCAGCTGCATCTCAGCATGGAGTACAAGATCATGTGATCAAGAAATCAGGCAGATGGAAGTCCGCCTGCTTCGCTAGATACATTCCAAAATCCTCAGGTGTTAATGGCACAAGCCTTTACCAAGCTTGCTCAAGTATGACAGAGTCAATAAAGAATTACTTGCATATCTGGGTATTTTAGCCTCCTTTTCTTGGCAAATCTACCAGATGACCAAGGATCACCTCAGATCTATTTTTACGTTGTGAGTCTTGTCGCGTGTTTATGTGATCCACATTTGTCTCGGTCATAGGGCCACGACCAAAAATAAGAAGGCCAGTATATTGGCCTGAATTTATGGGAGGAGCCCTGTGGGAATTTAAGCAGACCACTCGCCCATGCTCTTTGTTGGTTCCAGTGCACAATACCCTCCCTCCCATTCCTCCTTTTTCAGGGCACTTCTCAGCACATTCCTCTCTGCAATCACCCATTACTTATCTTGGGTATGCCCCCTTTTCTTGGCATACCGACCAGATGACCAAGGCACGCCTCAGGTCTATTTTTATGTTGTAAGTCTTGTTGTGTGTTTATGTGATTCACACTTGTCTCGGTCATAGGGCATAGGGCCACGACTAAAAAAAAAAAAAATATATATATATATATTTTTTTTTTTGCACAGTTAGAACAGATGAAGCATGGGTCAACACATTGTAAATACACTGAAATGTATTTTTATCCATTTGTGTTTCATCTGTCAAATGCTATAAATGTGAAATTAAATTTTTGGAGCCAAGGTATATTTTCTACATTTAAACACACACAACGATTAAATTAGGAGGTCATTGTGCACTCCAACTTACCAAAACATCCTTTGCAATTTGCTAAAGATTTGCTGAGCAGGAGCATGGTTTTCTTTCTCTTCCACTTGTATTACTGCTAAATGAACAGGCATCCAATATAGTAGAATATCACAACTGGTTGCTATTCTGAAATTATGTTGGAATACGCCATCAGATGAAATTCAAATAGTGTTTGGGAAAGTACTGGGACCGGTATCAGTGTCATTATAATTCTCAGATTTGTTAATGGCAACAATAAAATGACATTCAAAGTGATCAGAACCTTTCTAGCTTTCCTGACTCCTGTTATTATATCAGTGTTATTTACAAAAGTAATTTAAATGCAATCGTTCAGAATCCACACAGTGAAATAGTAATCCTTGAATTATCCCCATAGAAGAATATGTATCATCTGCTGTACTGAATTTAATGGGAGCACTCACTAGCCATATATCCCTTGAAATCCAGGGATTAGGTATAATTCCAATATCACACTTGATATGTATAATCAGTTAACCAAGCCAACCAAACCCCACATCTGGTTCCTGTTTTAATGATAAAAGCAAACTCAGTAAAAGACTGGGATTAGTCACCTGTTAGAATCATAACACTTCTGCTAGAATGGTTCAGCATAGTGGTTCAATGTCTACTTGCAGAAGGTATTCATATATCATCACTTCCTCGCACATCAAAAAAGGGGCAGATTGTTCTTGTTTTTTTGGGATAGTAGGGAGACATTCAAATCATTCCTTAATATCTCAGTGGCCAACTGTTCATCAAGGATGACTGGGAGTGATTTACTAAAGGAGTGCATTTAATTTTATATGCACAAAAATTAAGTGTAAACCTTGTGAATCATCCAAAACACAAAACAGCATAAAAGGCTACAATTCAAAAACTTGGTGTTGACACACAATATTTAAAAATGGCAAAATGTAGTATACAAAAACACAAATGTAATACCAATGTGCAGACAGACCACAAAAAAGTGCAAATAGGAAAGTGGAATTCATAAATAAAAACTCATACTTCATACAGTCCACACATAGACTTAAAAAAAGTGCTTGGGAACATAGGACTTATAGGCAAGTGCGATGGATCTTGTAGACAGAATGTGTTGCACACCACCGCTGTGTACACAAGGCAGCTTACTGGAATTATATGAGTTTCATGCATAGACTGGTCACAAAGGATGTAATGATATACTGTAAACTTTCCCCCAGAGGCGTAACTACAACCTTCAGGGCCCCGGTGCGAGAAACCATGAAGGGCCCCCCTGACCTCTGGTCCCGGACCCACAGTTGCCCCCTTCCTGCCATCTTGACCCCCCCCCCACCATGGCAGAACACCAGGGTCCAGTCCAGTGTATCATCAGCAGTACCATGCCATCCAGCTGCTGTGTGTTTTGTAAAGTAGTGCATGCACAGCTCTTGGTGCATGCTGACACAATTTCAGCTCATTCAAATTAAATGGCTGAAATCGCATAGCACCTGGGAGGCATGTGAATCACACAAGAATGCACAGTGCTTCCTTTGTGATTCATGGTGTGAACCAGCCTTGAGTCCTGAAGCCCAGTGCTGAACAAGTTCCTGCACTTGGCCCCAATAACTTACCTGACAGGTGGGCACTAGCGTGAGTACCTGGGGTGATTGCCCCTAATCTCTAGCGAGGTGCCCGGGAGTGAGACCCCAGACACCATGATTGTTCCCTCAATAGCAGCCAGTCTCTCTTTGAAGGGGGGAGGGGGCAAGTTGTCAAAGAAGAATACTTGCAGTCAGGGGCGTTGCTAGGTGGGAAAAAGACCAGGGGCTCTAGCCCGAAGAAATGCGACGCACAAAGCTCGCCGCAGCAAAAAATGGGTATGGCCTAAACTAAATAGTGGGTGTGGCTTAAATGGGCATGGTTTTGGGGTGTGGCTCACATCTGAGATGAACGTGGGATGGAGGAAGGAAGAAAGAAAGAGATAGGGAGGGAAGGAAAGAGAAGAGAAGGAAGGACAGAAGTTGAGATGGAGGGACAGCAGGCCCAGATCCTACACCACAATAACAATATGTGTATTCCAGAAAGTTTAACAGTCTGCAGATAAAGATACTCCAATCACCTGGTGTTGGCCCTTCAATCATCCCATGGTTGTTATGGTGTCAGGATGATTGAAGCGCATTATTTCTATTATTACACTGTAAAATAAAATTAAATAGTTCAACTCACCATAATGCAGAATCATTGGGAGCCCCGAGTGTGTTACTTGATACTGTCGCCTGCTACCAGATGCCATCAGGTGCCACCAGCAGAGTCCCTCCTTCCATCACAGGTGCCCCCAGCAGAGTCCCTCCTTCCCTCACAGGTGTCCCCCGGCAGAGTCCCTCCATCCATCAGGTGCCACCAGTGGAGTCCCTCCTTCCATCACAAGTGCCCCCAGTGGAGTCCCTCCTTCCATCACAGGTGTCCCCAGCGGAGTGCCTGCTTACATCGCAGGTGCCCCCAGCGAAGTTCCTCCTTCCATCAGGTGCCCCCAGCACCAGCGGAGTCCCTCCTTACACCACAGGTGCCTCCAGTACCAGCAGAGTCCCTCCTTACATCGCAGGTACCATCAGCAGAGCCCCTCCTTACATCACAGGTGCCCCCTGTAGAGTCCCTCTTTACATCACAGGTGACCCCAGCAGAGTCCCTCCTTACATCACAGGTGCCCCCAGTGCCAACGGAGTCCCTCCTTACAGCACAGATGCGCCCAGCAGAGTCCCTCCTTACATCACAGGTGCCCCCCAGCGCCAGTGGAGTCCCTCCTTACAGCACAGGTACCCCCAGCGGAGTCCCTACTTACATCACAGGTGCCCCCAGCAGAGTGCCTCCTTACATCACAGGTGTCCCCAGCAGAGTCCCTCCTTACATCACAGGTGTCCCCCAGCGGAGGCTCTTCTTACATCACAGGTGTCCCCCAGCGGAGTACCTCCTTATATCACAGGTGTCCCCCAGTGGAGTCTCGTCTTACATTACAGGTGTCCCCCAGCGGAGTCTCTCCTTATATCACAGGTGTCCCCCAGCGGAGTCTCTTCTTACATCACAGGTGTCCCCCAGCGGAGTCCCTCCTTATATCCCAGGTGTCCCCCAGTAGAGTCTCTTCTTGCATCACAGGTGTCCCACAGCAGAGTCTCTCCTTACATCACATGTGTCCCCCAGCGGAGTCTCTGCTTATATCCAGGTGTCCCCCCTGCAAAGTCTTTTCTTACATCACAGGTGTCCCCCAGCAGTGTCCCTCCTTCTATCCCAGGTGTCCCCCAGTGGAGTCTCTTCTTACATCACAGGTGTCCCCCAGTGGAGTCTCTCCTTATATCACAGGTGTCCCCCAGAGGAGTCTCTCCTTACATCACAGGTGTCCCCCAGTGGAGTCTTTCCTTACATCACAGTTCCCCCCAGCGGAGTCTCTCCTTATATCACAGGTGTCCCCCAGTGGAGTCTCTCCTTAAATCACAGGTGTCCCCATCACCAGCAGAATCCCTCCTTACAGCACAGAGAGGTGATGTGGGGGGCAGTGAGAGATGATGACCGACATTGCAGCAGCCAGGCTGTGTGTGAGCGCTGTGAGGAGTGGTGATCGCCTGCCCCTCGCTTCTCAGGCCGCCCGCTCCTCCACCAAGCCGCCTGCTTCTCCACCAAGCCGCCTGATCCTCCACAAAGCAGCCCACTCCTCCACCAAGCCGCCCGCTCCTCCACTAAGCAGTCCACTCCTCCACCAAGCCACCCGCTCCTCCACTAAGCCGCCCGCTCCTCCACCAAGCCGCCCACTCCTCCATTAAGCAGCCTGCTCCTCCACCAAGCTGCCCACCCGCCCACTCCTCCACTAAGCAGCCCACTCCTCCACCAAGCTGCCCACCCTCCCACTTCTCCACCAAGCCACCTGCTCCTCCACCAAGCTGCCTGTCCGCCCACAGCTCCACTAAGACACCTGTTCCTCCACCATGCCGCCCGCTCCTCCACCAAGCCGCCCACTCCTCCACCAAGCCGCCCGCTCCTCCACCAAGCCGTTCGCTCCTCCAACAAGCTGCCCACTCCTCCAACAAGCTGCCCGCTCCTCCACCAAGCCGCCCACTCCTCCATTTTAGGGACTCCGACACTCGGGGCTATGGCAATTTGATCTGGAGCTGTAGCTCCGATAGCCACATCCTGGCTACGCCCCTGCTTGCAGTGATTTGGGGGGGATAAGAGGATGCTGTATGTGCTAGGGGGCACTCTTGTAAGCAGAGAGAACTTGTGATGGAAGGGGGGTTGAATAAAAAATATGATCCCCCCAGCACAAGTTCTCTCCACTTCCAAAGTGCCTCCTAGCACATACAGCATCCTCTTATCCCCTCGAATCACTGCACATATTCTTCTTTGACTTCTTCAAGTGCAGAGCATTCAAATGCAGTACAGACCTCAGATCAGCACGTCCCGTCAATGCTGTGTCCATTCACCTCCCCTCCTCCTGTCTCTGACATCTGAGCCCAGGCGGAGGGGAGGGGGCTTCAGTTTGTGTGTGAGGAAGGAGGGTGGGAGAAAGGGGGAGAAAGGGGGAGAGATGTGGCTGCCAGATGGAGTAATCACAGTGTGTGGGACCTGAAACTCCTCGCACAAGCTGTGAGTCAGTCACTGCAGACAACTGCCGGAAGTCATTACCAGCGGCGTGAGAGCTCACCCTCCTTGCAGCCACTACATAAGGCGCCAGGCCGGAAGTCTTTCATAATGTCTCGGGGTACCCCCCAGAGTGGTGGAATGCAAGAGCCTAGTCGCGACTGTTGCGACCCTGATCATTCCCTCACTACTTTCCTCTATTGCAGTGGTTCTCAACTCTGGTTCTCAAGACCCACCAACAGGCCAGATTTTAAGTATTACCTTGGGGAGATGCAGACTAGAATACTGCAATCACTGAGCAAATGAGCAAATTATATCACCTGGGATGTATTTCAGTTATCCTGCAAACCTGGCCTGTTAGTGGGTCCCGAGGACAGAAGTTGAGAACCACCGCCCTAATGGAACACAGCCCAAAATTCCTCCACACTACTCAGAAAGCCGCAAACTCCATATATAGAGGAGAACCCAGTTCCACACCCTAGTGGGATCATTATTCCAAGAAAGAAATAGAGCAAATGAAGCACTCCTGATTAGAGTTGAGCGGACACCTGGATGTTCGGGTTCGGCAGGTCCGGCCGAACTTCACGAAAAAGTTTGGGTTCGGTACCGAACTTGACCCGAACTTTACCCCGGACCCCGAACCCCATTGAAGTCAATGGGGACCCAAACTTTTCGGCACAAAAATGGCTGTAAAAAAGTCCTGGCAAGTGCTAGAGGGCTGCAAAAGGAAGTAAAATGAGGGTAAGAGTAGGACAAGTGCCCTACAAAAAATGGGGATAGAGAAAATAACTTAAAATCAAATAAAAAAAATAAAAATGGGAAGGGGGGTGGATGTGGAGTAGGAGCCTAGAGGTTGACTAGGCCGTGACCGTGGCAGTGTAGGTGATGATTTTAGAACAATAATCTGTCCCTTGCAGTAACAGCAGGAACCTGACCCTATAGGAGTAGGCGTTGATTTTAGAACAATAATCTGTCCCTTACAGCAACAGCAGGAACCTGACACTATAGGACTAGGCGATGATTTTAGAACAATAAACTGTCCCTTACAGCAACAGCAGGAACCTGACCCTATAGGAGTAGGCAGTGATTTTAGAACAATAATCTGTCCCTTACAGCAACAGCAGGACCCTGACCCTATAGGAGTAGGCGATGATTTTAGAGTCACAGTCTGTCTAAGCATTTCAGGGACAAACACAACAGGAACCCCTCATTGGCGACATTTTACGCTATAGATCATATCAAAGAAAATTGGAGAGGGGGAAATAGGACTGTGGCTATTTCAAGAAATGAAACCAAATGGATTTACATTTTGAACACTTTGAGGCCTGACCTAAACGTCGACATTGACCTAAACTGCTTCCTCTCTAATTATTGATGAACAATTAACATTAGGGGCAATACCTTAACATCTATGACGATGAAAAATTAACATGATAAGCAACATCTTAACATCTATGATGAGTCACTGTTGACATTCTCTATCTATTAGAAACGTCCATCCTTCATATATTTCTCCATCCTCCAGCTGGCATTTCCGTTATAATCTTGGACACTTCATTTCCATTTCCTTTTCCAAGCCAATTTAATTTTATTCATTATTTTTTCCATTTTTCATTTTTATTTTTATTTCTATTTTTCATTTTCATTTTCATTTTTATTTTTATATTTATTTTTATTTTAATTTATTTTTATTTTCATTTTTACTTATATTTTTATTTTTATTTTATTTTTATTTTTCATTTTATTATTTTTACTCTTATCCTGATTTTTGTTTTGTTTTTTCCGATTTTTGTTTCTGATTTTCAGGTTTCTTCCGTTTCTGTTCATTTCTCCGGATTTTTTGGTCTCATCCCAGATTACTTCATTTTTATGCTCCCGCAAGAACTAAAATATTCCTATACACATATACAGGGAGTGCAGAATTATTAGGCAAGTTGTATTTTTGAGGAATAATTTTATTATTGAACAACAACCATGTTCTCAATGATTCCAAAAACTCATTAATATGTAACTCTTGTACCAACAACAAGTTATTATTTTAATAAGGAGTTTTTATGTTGAACGGATTATTAAGACGTGAGGGACATATACACATATCCTTATAAAATCAAGAACGCCCTCGTATTTTTACTTCATTAGACCCTACTCTGGTTTTTTAGGCCTCTTTACTTGTCTTTGCCTTCTTTGGACTTTTAGTCTTTGTTTTTAGCCTTTTTTGTTTTGTTTTTAGTCCTATTCTCATTTTTATTATTTTACTTTTTATTTTTATTTTATTTTTATTTTTATATTCATTTTTACTTTTATTTTTATTTAATTTTATTTTTATTTAT
>BLSH010170340.1:127829-139916 GCA_018402905.1 Glandirana rugosa | reverse complement strand
CTCTTCTGCACAATTATTTCAAGTCTGTGTGTCACTTTAAATCAAACCGTCAATCATTGCACATCTTTTATTCACACTTCTTTTTAAAATGTGTGTATCACTTTAAATGAAACCGTCAATCATTGCACATTTCTTCTGCACAATTATTTCAAGTGTGTGTGTCACTTTAAATCAAACCGTCAATCATTGCACATCTTTTATTCACACTTCTTTTTAAAATGTGTATATCACTTTAAATGAAACCGTCAATCATTGCACATCTGCTATTCACACACATGTGTTCTGCACCATAACAGATGTTCTTCACACATTACATCTTTTCTTCATACATCTGGAAATAGAATAGAACACTTTACCTAAAACCGGGGAGAAACCATACACATGCACTTGAAACATCTGGATAGTGTGTTTGAAAATACAGCATAGAGAAGAGCATGCATATGGTTTCGCTCTTCACACACAGTTTCCAGATGTTTTCAGAACAGTGATATCATATCACTGAGAAAGGTGTTATTGACATTCAATACTGCCCGTCAGAGGAGATGACTGCTGATGCACTCACCAAGCCTTTGTTGAAGGGAAATCATAGTTATATCCAGAAGAAGCTGAATATAGTTTGACAAAGCACATGCTGTTGTGAAGAGGTTTTGGAACCTCTCTATGCAGCAGGTGGTGCTGTAGTATTAGGCCTCATACACAGTTTTTTGACGCTGACGTTTTTTGGTGTTTTTAGCAGCTCACCATGTTAGTCAATGGCATCGGCGTTAGTGAGCTGAAGCTAGAACCCATGGCCAGCGCGTTCTGAGGCTGTAACGGTTTGGCGTTTTTGACGTCGACGCCACAAAACGCTCACTAACGCTGTACCATCGTTAATCGGCGTTTTTGACGCCAATGTTTTTTAGGTTGAAAAATAGCAGAGGATTTAAAAAAAAACCACATATTGACGCCGATGTTCACTAACGCTCATTAACGCCGATGCAAAACGCTTTAAAAAACGCAGATTTTTCCCTGACGTCGGACCCGACATTTCGCTTATTTTTAAACATAAGCCTGTGTGTATGAGACCTTATAGTGTATAGTTGATGTGTATCTATGATATGATGTAATGGGAGGAAGTACTGTTTTTCCTCTGTGTGCACTTGTATCCTCCTTGTTCCTGTGTTTCTGTTCCATATTAAAGCCATGCTATAACATGTGTTCTGACATTCTCCATGAAAGTAAAGCATATTCTCTGCAACCAAGAAGCTTCTAGCATTATATCAATACTCTGAACAACAGGTTACATTTTATTTTAGCCAAATGTATTAGTGTTCACCTGGAGAACCAGTTATTTAAAGGGGAGTTACAAAAGTAGACTTTTCATTTGTACAGAAATAGAAGTCAGTACATCTTTAGTAGGCTTCGAAAAAAATGTTCTTATGTTTAATAAATTAAGCCCTCCGTTTATTTTCACAAATGTAACCTAAATATAGGATCGCTAAACTTGTATACAACTGTGTTTTTTAAAATAAGTTTTATTGAAGTTTTAATAAATAATGCACATGAGAATGAAAAGATACATATGAATCAGTGCTAGTACACACAATAGTGCAAAATATATAGATCCGTTTGTAGAAGGATTGGCAAGATCAGTCCCTATGCATTTTGCATTGCATATAATTGTAAGGAAATGTACATTAACTTGTTAGCAGATACCGGGGTAAAATGGTGAGTCTACATATTTTTTAGCATACGTTTCATGTCCTGTTTTGCATAATATTTTACTACAAATTATTATCATTTGTGTAGGTTAGGTCTGTGTTTTCTACTACCTTTGCTTTCTAATAGCAATTTGGGAAAAATAAGCTTGGCATGAAGACCATCGATCTTATGTGCAATGTATTAATGAACCAAGCAAAAGGTCCACTTACCTGTTCACTAAGTACAGAGTGAGAGTGACACCCACCCAATGGGGATCTCAAATTTATGTTGTATGGGATTGAGGATCTACATACCCTGTAATATAATTGGCCCAATAAAGAAGCATCAAGGCTGGAGAAGTAAAATGGGGCCAGCTATCCAATTTGCCTTACAAATAGTTTTCCCCCTTATTAGGGTTCACGGTAACAGCTTGACAACAATCTCATGAGATGAAACTTTGTAGAAATTAATTTTCATTTACAACTTATTTGAGCTAAAGGTCAGTTTTCAAACTCTTTTAAAAATAACATAAGTGGAGAAACTAATGTAATTTTGATTATCCTAAATAACACACAGAATAAATAGATGTAAAATTAGTGATATTTTTATTAGTTTAGGCCAAATATGTGTTAAAAACTTCTAAAGTGCAATCAGCTAAATATACAGTTAAAACACATACTGTATATGTAAACTTTTGAAAAAAAGTGTTTAGTTAGTCTTACAATTCACAAATGTACAATTTTGCCTAGTCAGTAAACACGGTCCAATTATTGGCCGAAAATGTTCATATGACAGCTTGTAATCCGATGATCTGACTGTTAGTATGCTCCATTCAACAACCGATTTTCATTTATCGTCTAACAAAAGCTAGATGGGCCGACTAGAAAGTTTTTGTCTGCCGACAAGGCCACGTCCGATTTTTGGCTCATCTGTACAAAAGTTGGACAAACAAAAGTTGAAAGTACAAACACGCATGTTCGGAACCCAGGAACAGCCCGGGAGTGTTCGGTCGTGTAAACCTGCATTTGTAAATTCACAATTCACATTCACAATTGAAAACATGAAATGCAGCAGAAGGTGCCCATAGGGTGACGCACGAAAACTGAACTTCCTCTTTATATGCTCGTAGCATGTCACTACATTCGCCTTTCTCTAACGATAATTTTACTAACGTCAGTACGCTAGACAAATTCACAAACAGCTTTACAACTGTTTGGGGTTGATTTATTAAAGCTGGAGAGTGCAAAATCTGGTGCAGCTGTGCATGGTAGCCAATCAGCTTATAACCTCAGCTTGTTCAATTGAGCTTTGGCAATAAAACCTGGAAGCTGGTTGGCTTTTATGAAGAGCTGCACCAGATTTTGCACTGTCCAGCTTTAGTAAATCAACCCCTTTGTGTCACCTACATGCACAGTGTGATTATGTCATATCATTGTCCAGTGAGTTAGTGGGATGTTTAGGTAAAAAATAGGTAATGTATACAGTATGTAATTAAAAATGTGCATTCAGCTATTTCACTGCAAAACCTCTTTCCTTTTTTTCTTTAGTAGAGCAAAAAGTAATTGCATGTCCCATTGCAACACATGTCCCATAAATAAACAAATGAATCCTCATTTTGGGATAGTGGTTGGAGATATGCAACTGATTACTTTACACCCCTTTCTTAAAGTGGTTGTAATCCCACTTGGTGATTTTTATGATTTTTATGCAATCCCCAATCTTCCATAATGCTGTGTGCTCTAGTGTATATGCCTTATTAAAAAAATGCCACTCTATACCTCATTTCCTAGCGCTGCCTTGCTCTCAGGCGAACAGCCACCTCTCTCCTCTCTTGATCTGACAGCTACAATGGGAGGATAGAGGTGGCCGGTCACATGAGCGCCTGAGTGGCGCTAGGAAATAAGGTATATTTTTAAAATTGGCATTTTTTTTTATAAAGCAGATACACTGAGGCATACGGCATTATGGAAGACAGTGGATTGCCTGAAAATCACAGTTATTTCAGCAGTAGGAGGGGAGGGGAGGGGCGGGGAAGACACTGGTAGGAGCTGACAGGCAGGGAGGGGGTGGGCAAAGGATCACAGAGGAGAGCTGTGGATGACGGAAGCACATAAACTGATCACAGTGTCAGGGCTCAGCAGCCATGATAAACCATGGTCAGTTTACAGGGGAGAGGCCAGAATCAGGCAGGATCAGGCAGGAATTTCAGGTGATAGAAGAGGCCAAATTACACAGCACAAGCACTTTGCTGTTATTCATACTTTAAAGGAACAGGAACCTTTTTTTTAGAGTAGCAAACGCTTTAACTGTGCACCCTGAACCACTAGTGTATAGCCCACATATAGCTTAAAATTATGGAGCCATTTTTTCTGTATTGCATACAGCTTTTTCAGGCTTGCAGTGCATGGAAACAATGGATTGTAGGGAGCAGAGCTTGGGGACTACTGAAAAAATGAAACCTATGTAAATACTTTCTGTTCTAGAAAGGCTCCAATGAGCATGGAACTGGCTCAGTGAAGGGTTTTATTTGAATATTTTTGACTCGTCTCACAATAACCTGTCAGGTTATATATTCTCCCTGGTCCCCCATAGTTACGCCATAGTTTCCATACTCTAAAACAGATGTATGAAGTTTGTAATTAATTGTTCTAAATCAATTGGCTGTATTGGTGTTATAGACCATTAGGGATGGGCCGAACACCCCCCAGTTTGGTTCGCACCAGAACATGCGAACAGGCAGAAAATTTGTGCGAACATTCGAACACCGTCAAGTCTATGGGACCCAAACATAAAAAATCGAAAGTGCTGATTTTAAAGGTTTATATGCAAGTTATTGCCCTAAAAAGTGTATGGGGACCCAGGTCCTGCCCTAGGGGACATGTATCAATGCAAAAAAAGTTTTGAAATCAATAATTTTTTCAGGAGCAGTGATTTTAATAATGCTTAAAGTGAAACAATAAAAATTAAATATTCCTTTAAATAATGTGACGGGGGGGGGGGGTCCCTTAGTCTGCCTGTAAAAGGGCACACCTCTGTGATGTTTAGAACATAGCCAGAGCAAAATCACATTTCCAAAGGAAAAATTGTCGTTTATTATCACGGCTCCCAGCAATATACAAAAAAAATCACTGAAAAAAATTGACGTGGGGTCCCCCCTATAATCCATACCAGACCCTTATCCGAGCATGCAACCTGGCTGGCCAGGATAGGGGGGACAAGCGAGTGCCCCCCTCCTGAACCATACCAGGCTACATGCCCTCAACATGGAGAGTATAGGTGCTTTGGAGCAGGGGGAGGCTCTGCGCCCCCCACCCCAAAGCACCTTGTCCCCATGTTGATGGGGACAAGAGCCTCTTCGCCACAACCCTGGGCTGTGATTGTGGGGGTGTGTGGGCGGGGGGCCCCCAGATCCCACCCCCCATGTGAATTAGTATCGGGTACATCGTACCCCCACTAATTCACCAAAAGTGTCAAAAAAGAAAAAAACACAGGAGACAATTATGGACAAGTCCTTTATTCACCACTTCAATACAGGACACTTACACCCCCTTCCTTCCCAGACCAATTTTCAGCTTTCAGCGCTCTCACACTTTGAATGACAATTACTCAGTCAAGCAACACTGTACCCAAACAAAATTTTTATCATTTTTTTAACACAAATAGAGCTTTCTTTTGGTGGTATTTAATCACCTCTGGGCTTTTTATTTTTTGCGACATAAATGAAAAAAGAGCGACATTTTTGGGAAAAAAAACACTTTTTTTTAGTTTCTATGATAAAAGTAAATTTTGTTTATAAATTTGGGCCAAAACCTATACTGCTACCTATCTTTGGTAGAAATAACCCAAATCAGTGTATATTATTTGGTCTGTGTGAAAGTTATAGAGTCTACAAGCTATGGTGCCAATTATTGAAAATTAATCACGCCTGATGTACTGGTGGCTCTCATTTCTTGAGGCCCTGGAATGTCAGGACAGTACAAATACCCCCCAAAATACCCCTTTTTGAAAAATAGACAGGCCGAGGTATTTAGTAAGAGGCATGGTGAGTTTTTTGAAGCTGTAATTTTTTCCCACAGTTCATGGGAAAATGAAGAAATGACAAAATCGTCATAACAAGTAGTTATTTCTCACACACAGCATATTCATACTTCCAACTACACCCCAAAATACATTCTGCTACTCCTCCCGAGTATGGCGATACCACATGTGTGAGACTTTTTCACACCCTGGCCACATACAGAGGCCAAACATGCAGGGAGCAACGTCAGGCATTCTAGGAGCAAAAATTTCACATCTAATTTTCTAACGATCTATTACACTTTTGAAGGCCCTGGGGCACCAGGACAATGGAATTACCCACAAAATGACCCAATTTTGCAAAGTAAACACCCCAATATATAATCTATGAGGCATTATAAGTAGAGTAGTTGAAGTCAATGGTGACCCGAACTTTTGGGCACAAAAATGGCTGTAAAAAAGTCCTGGAAAGGGAAACAAATTCAGCTCCCCACCTTTACCCCCGAACAACTACATCTCTTAAATTCCCCATTTACTGAATCTGAAATAATCGCGACAATTAACTCGCTTCCTCTCAACAAATCACCTGGCCCAGACGGACTTACTAATGAGTACTACCAATGCTTCTGCCAGACCTTAGCTTCATACTTGACTAAACTGTACTCTGAAGCAGCTCAGTCAGCGTCCTTTAAAGCGGAGATATTCTCGGCCAACATTGTCACCCTACCCAAACCTGGCAAAGACCCAATCACCCCGGCCAATTTTAGGCCGATATCTTTATTGAATACTGACGTGAAGGTCTATGCAAAAATTCTAGCCAAACGCCTCCTACCTGTCCTTCCGTCATTGGTCGGCCCTGACCAAGCGGGGTTCACCAAGGGCAGACAGGCATCTGACGCAACCAGACGCATATTAAATGTTATGAACTATGCAGAATCTACAGGAACGCCTTCTCTGCTTCTATCCATAGATGCAGAGAAGGCATTTGATCGTGTCCACTGGACATACATGACCAAAGTGCTACATAAATTTGGGTTTTCAGGTTTCATTCTCACTGCTATACAAGCTTTTTACTCCAACCCATCGGCTAAAGTCTACTCCTCCAGCCTTCTCTCAAAATCTTTCCCTATCACAAATGGTACCAGACAGGGTTGTCCCCTATCTCCCTCAATATTAATTCTGATGATTGAGCCCCTCGCAGAAACCATAAGATCTAACCCGAATATCACAGGCATCAGTTTTAAGAAGAAGTCACATGTCATAAATCTTTTTGCAGACGACGTGATTCTGATTCTCACCAGGCCTGAAACGTCATTACCTCAAGCCCACCAAATACTTACCACATTTAGTGCCATCTCATGTTATAAAGTAAACTACACTAAATCACTAATATTAGACTTGGGTATTCCAAAACCTAGTAGGGAACAGTTGATGATAAACCTACCATACAAATGGGAAGATAAAAGTATTCCATACTTAGGTATCCACCTAACATCCTCGACATCTCATCTAATAGCAGCCAACTTCATCCCCCTTATAGCAAAAATTAGTCAAGAGCTCATTCAATATTCCAAATGTGAACTATCATGGATGGGTAGATTAGCTACCTTTAAGATGATGATCTTGCCCCAAATACTGTACCTATTGAGGACTCTACCCTTAATCATACACAAAAGATACATCAACTCTCTTCAATCCCTCCTCAGGAAATTTGTTTGGCAAAATAAAAAAGCAAGATGCCCTATCGCTCACCTAATTAAAAACAAAAAGGCTGGAGGAGTGGGCTATGTAGACCTTTGGGACTACTACTACGCATCTCTACTATCTCAAATGAAACACTGGTTTCACCCATCTCCTGATGTAGTATGGACCGATATTGAACTACACCTATCCAAAACTAATAACTTTAAGTTGCTCCTTTTGGCTGACAATTGAGTTCCACTGAATCTTTCAGCATTCCCCCTCACAGTACAGGCATCAGTGAGAGCGTGGAGAACCTTGACAAAAGTCTCAGTATACAATAATCCCCAATACTAATATATTGATCCCACTCGAAGCTTTAAATATTATCGCCCCACACCTTCACATGAAACCCTGGAAAGATGCGGGTATTAATTGGGTTGAGTACATTCTCCACAACAACATCCCTAAACCCTTTGGGGAACTTATATCTAAATATCAGATACCATCCTCAGATTTCCTTTTATACATGCAAATTTCACATTTTATAAAGAAAACACCCAAACCACCAATGTACATCCACCCTAAGGCCTGGCAATTCTACAATAATCCTACCTCCCACACCAAAGGTATTGCACTATTTTATTCCCTCTTCAAACAAAAAGAAGTATTAGTCAAATCCTCCCCTATGCAAAAATGGGAAAAGAACTTACACGAGTCCTTCTCAGAGGACCAATGGGGAAGAGCTACACGATACTCATACTCAATCACACATTGCACTAATCATTGGGAATTAGCACAAAAAAATAATGACCAGGTGGTACTATACCCCTTTCAGGCTAGCTAGATTCTTTCCAAATCACTCTCCACTATGCTGGAGAGAGTGTGGACAAGTAGGTACTATTTACCACATTTTATGGATATGCAAGAATCTAGCTAGCTTTTGGAATCAAACATTTCTCTTAATTTCTGAAATTACTGGAGTACTAACATTACCTAACCCAGCCTTGGTTCTTCAGAATTTAGGCATAGAAAGTATCCCCACACAACATTGCACCATTATTCTTCAAATTTTACTAGCAGCTAAGTCCCTAATTACAAAAGAATGGCGTAACTCCTTATCCCCAAACCTGTCAAAACTTTTAGCCATCATAAAACTTAACCACTCTTTTGAAAGAACAATTGCCATTAAGACCAACAAGGTCAATAAATTTGACCAGGCAGGGAAAGACTGGATATCCTTTATCATAAACAACCAAAACTGATATTATAAGCTACATGTCTATAACCATCATGTTGCATCTGTATACTAATTGCGGTTATGTCACCAGTATGTTACTGTTCCACTGACTATAATGTGCATTTTTTGTCTTGTTAATTGCAAAACTCAATAAAAATATATTGTTGAAAAAAAAAAGTCCTGGAAAGGGCTAGAGGACTGCAAGAGAAGCAAAATTGGGGTAAGAGTAGGACAAGTGCCCTGCAAACAAATGTGGATAGGGAAATAACTTAAAATCACATTTAAAAAAATGGAGAAGGTGGATGTGGAGTAGGAGGTTGAGTAGGCCGTGACCATGGCGGTGTAGGTGGAAGTGGCGGTGGAGGAGGTAGCCAACACTGTTTTTGTTTGTTTGGTTTTTTTTCTAATTGGGGTAGCCCCCCAAATATTGAGACATATTAAAAAAAAAACAAGTATACCAATGGTTGTGTGAGGCCGGTCTAAATGTCTATTCTGCACAAGGAACAGACAAGCTTGTCCACGTTGGCTGTGCACAGGCGGCTGCACTTGTCTGTGATAAAGCCCCCTGCCATTCTAAACACACGTTCAGACAATACACTGGCTGCAGGGCAGGCCAGCACCTCCAAGGCATAAAGGGCAAGCTCAGGCCATGTGGCCAATTTGGAGACCCAGAAGTTGAATGGGGCAGACCCATCAGTCAGTACGTGTAGGTGTGTGCACACATCCTGTTCCACCATGTTGCTGAAATGCTGCCTACTGCTAAGACGTGGCCTATCAGCTGGTGGTGCTGTTTGTTGTGGCGTGCTGCTGACAAAGCTTTTCCACATTTTGGCATGTTAACCCTGCCTTCTGAGGCGCTGGCGGTGCCACAGTTGCGTTGGTGACCTCTTCCTCCTCCTCCGCCTTCGCCTTGTACTTCCACTGAGCCCCCTGTGTCATTTGGGAATGCCCCCAGCAGCACATCTACCAGCGTGCGCTAGTAGTTGCGTATCTTCCTCTCACGCTCCAGTGAGGGAATTAAGGACGGCACATTGTCCTTGTAATGGGGATCCAGCAGGGTGGCCACCCAGTAATCAGCACAAGTTAAAATGTGGGCAACTCGGCTGTCATTGAGCAGCCACTGCAGCATGTAGTCGCTCATGTGTGCCAGGCTGCCCAGAGGCAAAGTCAAGCTGTCCTCTGTGGGAGGTGTATCATCTGTGTCCTCCGTATCCCCCCAGCCACGCTCCAGTGATGCCCACAAGCTGCGTTGGGTGCACCCTGCTGTGAACACGGTTCCTCCTCCTCATCATCATCCTCGTCCTCCTCATTCTCCAGAACTGTGCCCTGGCTTGAAAAATTTTTACCTGGCCTATACTGGTGCAGGAACCCACCCTCCGAGCCACTTGTGAATGACTGGCCTGATAGCCGTGGAAATGACCCCTCTTCCTTCTTCTCTTCCTACTGTGCCACATCCTCTGCCATCATTGCCCGAAGTGTTTTTTCAAGGAGACATAGAAGTGGGATAGTAACATTGAGAACAGCGTCATCGGCACTGGCCATGTTGGAGTAATCGAAACACCGCAATATGGTACACAGGTCTCGCATGGAGGCCCACTCATTGGTGGTGAAGCGGTGCTGTTCCGCAGAGCGACTGACCCGTGCATGCTGTAGCTGAAACTCCACTATTACCTGCTGCTGCTCGCAAGTCTCTCCAGCATGTGCAAGGTGGAGTTCCACCTTGTGGGCACATCACATAGGAGGCGGTGAGCGGGAAGGCTGAAGTTCTGCTGCAGCGCAGACAGGCGAGCAGCAGAAGGGTGAGAATGCCGAAAGTACATACAGACGGCCCGCACTTTCTGCAGCAGCTCTGATATATCCGGGTAGTTTTTTAGAAATTTCTGCATCACCAAATTCAGCACATGAGCCAAGCAAGGGATGTGCGTCAAACCAGTTAGGTCCAGAGCGGCTACGAGATTTCGCCCATTATCGCACACCCTTAGGCCGGGCTTGAGGCTCACTGGCAACAACCACTCATCAGTCTGTTGTTCAATGCCCGCCCACAGCTGCAGCACAGTGTGGGGTTTATCTCCCACACATATCAGTTTTAAAACAGCCTGCTGTCGTTTCCCCCTGGATGTGCTGAAGTTGGTGGTGAAGGTGTTACGCTGAGCGGATGAGGAGGTGGTAGAGGAGGAGGAAGCGCAGTAGGAGGAGGAGGCAACAGGAGGCAAAGAGAAATGCACTGCAATCCTCGGTGGCAGAAGGACATGCGCCAAATGGCTAGCCGCCTCAGGCCCACCCGCCACTACATTTGCCCAGTGTGCAGTTAGCGAGATATAGCTTCCCTGCCCGTGCTTACATAACCACTGATATGTGGACCTTGCCACAGATGGCGTTGCGCAGTGCACACTTGATCTCGTCCCCGACTTGTTTGTGCAGGGAAGGGGTGGCTCACCTGGAAAAGTAGTGGCGACTGGGAACCACATACTGTGGGACAGCCACCACCACCAGGTTTTTAAAACTGTCCATGTCCACCAGACGGAATGACAGCATTTTAAAGGCCAGGAATTTTAAAATGCTGGCATTCAGGGCCAGGGATCGCGGGTGGGTTAATGGGGTAATTCCTCTTTCTCTCCAGTGTTTGGGAGATGGAGAGCTGTAAGCTTCCATGGGACCGTGTGGAAATGCTTGGGGTCGGTGGCGGACATGGTGGCGTTGCTGTCACATGGTCTGTTTGCTGGGTGGCAGGTGACACTGGCACTGTAGAGGTGGAGGAAGAGGCCAAGGCAGCAGCAGAAGAGGAAGCAGGAGGAGGCCGAGATCTTTCTTGGATTTTGAGGTACTTATTCCACTGCAGCTCGTGCTTTGAATTTAGATGCCTGATCATGCAGTTTGTGCTCAGGTTTAGAACATTTATGACTCGCTTCAGCCTCTCATTGCACAGCGTGCAAACCACTCGTGTCTTGTGGTCAGCACATTGTCTGAAGAACTGCCATGCCGGGGAATGCCTTTGAGCTGCCTTTGGTGTGCTAGGTCCCTGGGTGCGGTGGGTAGTAGCAGGCATACTGTCTAAGTGATGCTCGTTTCGCTTTTGCAACCTGCTTTCTCTTTTGCTGTGCTGGTGCCTCTGTGCGACCACCACATCTTCCTCCAAACAACACACATTACTCGCATGACCTTCATTCCATTTGGGGTCTATGTCATACGGACGATGATGGGTGGCGTGGGTCCCTGGATCGTGTGGTTTCCGTCGAGTTTCCGTAAGGGGCCGTACCGTCAAGAAGTCTGTTACACGACTGGTGTTCTGTGCTCACCAAACGTGCGACACGTTACTCTCCGACTTCGCTCAGTATTTACAAGATTTGGACTCGTGTTTGACGTACTAGTCCGTAGATTTAAGTTTCGTGCTCGACGTCACCTTATTCATGGAGTTTTAGGTTCTTTCTAGAGCCGGAGGAGGACGAAGGAGAAGACGACGACGGAACCGG
>BLSH010170340.1:84789-95997 GCA_018402905.1 Glandirana rugosa | reverse complement strand
TAATCTCTCCCTTAGAGCACCAACAGAAACCTGCCCCTAATGCAGTAGTAGATGGTTTTAGAATGATAATCTCTCCCTCAGAGCACCAACAGGAACCTGTCCCTAATGCAGTAGTAGATAGTTTTATAACGATAAACTCTCCCTCAGAGCATCAACAGGAACCTCTCCCTAATGCAGTAGGAGATGGTTTTATAATGATAAACTCTCCCTCAGAGCACCAACAGGAACCTCTCCCTAATGCAGTATGAGATGGTTTTATAACGATAAACTCCCCCTCAGAGCACTAACAGGAACTTCTCCCTAATGCAGTAAAAGATGGTTTTAGAACGATAAACTCTCCTTCAGAGCACCAAAAGGAACCTCTCCCTAATGCAGTAGGAGATGGTTTTATAGCGATAAACTCTCCCTCAGAGCACCAACAGGAACCTCTCCCTAATGCAGTAGTAGATGGTTTTAGAATGATAAAATCTCCCTCAGAGCACCAACAGGAACCTCTCCCTAAAGCAGTAGTTGATGGTTTTAGAACGATAAACTCTCCCTCAGAGCTCCAGCAAGAACCTCTCCCTAATGCAGTAGTAGATGGTTTTAGAACGATAAACTCTCCCTAATGCAGTAGTAGATGGTTTTAGAACGATAATCTCTCCCTTAGAGCACCAACAGGAACCTGCCCCTAATGCAGTAGTAGATGGTTTTAGAATGATAATCTCTCCCTCAGAGCACCAACAGGAACCTGTCCCTAATGCAGTAGTAGATGGTTTTAGAATGATAATCTCTCCCTCAGGGCACCAACAGGAACCTCTCCCTAATGCAGTAGGAGATGGTTTTATAATGATAAACTGTCCCTCAGAGCACCAACAGGAACCTCTCCCTAATGCAGTAGTAGATGGTTTTATAACGATAAACTCCCCCTCAGAGCACTAACAGGAACCTCTCCCTAATGCAGTAGTAGATGGTTTTAGAACGATAAACTCTCCTTCAGAGCACCAACAGGAACCTCTCCCTAATGCAGTAGGAGATGGTTTTATAGCGATAAACTTTCCCTCAGAGCACCAACAGGAACCTCTCCCTAATGCAGTAGTAGATGGTTTTAGAACGATAAAATCTCCCTCAGAGCACCAACAGGAACCTCTCCCTAATGCAGTAGTAGATGGTTTTATAGCGATAAACTTTCCCTCAGAGCACCAACAGGAATCTCTCCCTAATGCAGTAGTAGATGGTTTTAGAACGATAAACTCTCCTTCAGAGCACCAACAGGAACCTCTCCCTAATGCAGTAGTAGATGGTTTTAGAATGATAATCTCTTCCTCAGAGCACTAACAGGAACCTGTCCCTAATGCAGTAGCAGATGGTTTTAGAATGATAATCTCTCCCTCAGAGCACCAACAGGAACCTATCCCTAATGCAGTAGTAGATGGTTTTAGAATGATAATCTCTCCCTCAGAGCACCAACAGGAACCTATCCCTCATGCAGTAGTAGATGGTTTTAGAATAATAATCTCTCCCTCAAAGCACCAACAGGAACCTGTCCCTAAAGCAGTAGTAGATGGTTTTAGAATGATAATAATCTCTCCCTCAGAACACCAACAGGAACGTCTCCCTAATGCAGTAGTAGATGGTATTAGAATGATAATCTCTCCCTCAGAGCACCAACAGTTACGTTTCCCTAATGCACTATAAGATGGTTCTGAACACTAATGTCTCCCTCACAGCACAGACAGGAACATCTCCCTAATGCACTATAAGATGGGTCTGAACGCTAATGTCTCCCTCACAGGTCCACAATGAAGGTCTCCCTAATGCAGTCTGAGATGCTTGTGAACGCTAATCTTTCCCTCACAGCACCGGCATGAAGCTCTCTCTACTCTAGTCTGAGACGATCTGACACACGGCGCTACGTGGCTCCATCCTCATATAGAGACTGGGTCACATGATGCTCTGGCCAATCACAGCCATGCCATTAGTAGGCACGGCTGTGATGGCTTCTAAGGGCAAACTAGTGAAAAGCTTGTTGATTGGCTGCCCAGCAGCTATAGAATAGGCGCCAAAAATACCCGAATACCAAACCCGATTCCGATTTTTTTTTTAATGTCCAGGATCGGGTTCGCGGCACTGACACCCCAAAGTCCGGTACAGACCCGAACTTTACAGTCCGGGTTCGCTCAACTCTAACCAAGATATATTCCTGGAAACTACAGGCCAGTTAGCTTAACATCAATAATATGCAAGCTCATGGAGGGAATAATAAGGGATTATATACAAGACTATTGTAAGGAAAACTGTAGCATTAGCAGTAATCAGCACGGTTTCATGAAGAATCGCTCATGCCAAACCAATCTATTAACCTTCTATGAGGAGGTGAGCTGCCATCTAGATAAAGGAAGGCCCGTTGGTGTGGTGTATCTAGATTTTGCAAAAGCATTTGATACAGTCCCTTATATACACTTAATGTACAAACTAAGGTATGTCGGCATGGATCAAAGGGTGAGTACCTGGATTGAAAACTGGTTACAAGGGAGAGTCCAGAGGGTGGGGATAATGATCCTGTGTGGAAAGTGGGGTCCCCCAGGGATCTGTCCTGGGACCAATCCTATTCATTTTATTCAAAAACAATCTGGAGGATGGGGTTAATAGCTCAGTCTCAATATTTGCAGATGATACCAAGCTAAGCAGGCAAATAATTTCTCCACAGGATGTGGGAACCTTACAAGAAGATCTGAACAAATTAAAGAGGTGGGCAGACAAGTGACAAATGAGGTGTAATGTAGAAAAATGTAAAATAATGCATTTGGGTACCAAGAATATGAACGCAAACTACTCACTAAGGGGAGAGCCTCTGGGGGAATCTAGGATGGAAAAGGACCTAGGGGTCCTAGTAGAAAACAGGCTCAGCAATGGCATGCAATACCAAGCTGTGGCAAGCAAAGCCAATAGAATATTGGCATGCATCAAAAAGGGGATAAACTCCAGGGATAAATCAATAATTCTCCCCCTCTACAAGTCTCTGGTGAGGCTGCACCTGGAGTATGCCGTCCAGTTCTGGGCACCAGTCCTCAGGAAGGATGTCCTGGAACTAGAAAGGGTTCAGAGAAGGGCAACAAAGCTAAGGACCTTAGTTATGAGGAAAGATTACGGGAACTGAACTTATTCTCTCTGGAGAAGAGACGCTTGAGAGGGGATATGATTTCAATGTACAAATACTGTACTGGTGACCTCACAATAGGGACAAACTATTCAGCGCAAGGGAGTACACAAAGACGCGGCCATTCATTAAAAATGAAATAACCTTAAGCTGCTTAGAGGGTTCTTTACGGTAAGAGCAGTAAGGATGTGGAATTCTCTTTCACAAACAGTGGTTTCAGTTAGGAGCATACATCATTTCAAAAAACTATTACATGGGCACCTAAGAGACCACAACATTAAGGGATATACAATGTAATAGTGACATAAAAACACACACAGGTTGGACTTGATGGACTTGTGTCTTTTTGCAGCCTCACTAACTATGTAACTATATATACTGACTGGTGTAAATGAACATTGTGACATATTAATGTTGTGTGTGTGTGTCTTTTGCAGTACGTCTGGTCTTTAAATTGTATTTGAACAGCTTATGCTTGATTTCCTCTTGTCTTTTGGTAAGAATGAGACCAAAAATCTTTAAAAAAAAGTGTAAAAAAATTACTTTAACTTGATAATAATACCTTTTTGGTAGATGGAAATAAACAGTAGACATAAATAAATAGAAAATCGGGGAATGGATTAAGGAGGATAGAATAACTTGTTTATCACAGCTGAATTAAGGAGGTTGTTGGTCTGCTAACTTTAATCAATGGTTAAAGTTAATGTGTATGTTGCTGATAAGACCTAGAGGGCCTGAAAGCTATGTTCAAAAATGGAGAAAGAGAACACAAGCACATTTAAAAATATTTCTTTCTGTCTGAAAAGCCCTTTAAATGGCACATCTTGGAGATTATCATTACCGCGGTGCTGCAGGTTGCCCCTCCCTCAGCAAGTTGATGGACAGGCCAAAAGGGACCTCAGATTGGCCGCATCAGTAGCAACCAAAGGAAAGGCCTTGAGAATATAGCATAGAGTGCAATGCAGGGGCATGAATCACAGGTGCCTGAGAGAGAGAGGGGCGACCAAGCAAGAACTGGGGATTGTGACCTATATGTCAATCAGCTTTCTGCAAAATAACCTCTGAGACTGTACAGAGACTCTTCCACCTGCGGTTGAGGGAGAGAGAGACACAGTCAAAAAGGGTTTGGTCTGCACTTTACCCATCCAGGGAAAAGTGTCCTACTTCTCATTCCTTTCCATCCTGCCTGTACCCAGAGAGCAAGGATAACTTGCCACACATTTGTGGCAGTATTGAGTTGTAAGTTAACTTGCTGTACATCTTCCCTGGCAAGTTGTACACTTGCAGAGCACTTGAAGCACAAGTTCTAGTTGACCCTTTTCCAATGTGTAGCAAATTTGCATGGTAAGTCTCTAGCAAGAGCAAAGTTGCATTGGTGAGTCTATAGCAAGAGCCCCGCAAGTCTACAGCAAATGCCCCGCAAATCTACAGCAAGAGCCTGCAAGTCTCCGTTGTTGGCAAAAAAAAGAAGCAAGCAGTGCAAATCTATAATCCCACAATCTGGTGATAGTGAACCCACTGCTATTAAACTACTCCCTTACTGTACACGTGTGAAATATATTCAATCCAACAATCATATACGGTATCTCACAAAAGTGAGTACACCCCTCACATTTTTGTAAATATTTTATTATATCTTTTCATGTGACAACACTGAAGAAATGGCACTTTGCTACAATGTAAAGTATGAGTGTAAAGCTTGTATAACAGTGTAAATTTGCTGTCCCTTCAAAATAACTCAACACACAGCCATTAATGTCTAAAATATTGGCAACAAAAGTGAGTACAGCCCTAAGTGAAAATGTCCAAATTGTGCCAAAGTGTGAATATCTTGTGTGGCCACCATTATTTTCCAGTACTACCTTAACCCTCTTGGGCATGGAGTTCACCAGAGCTTCACAGGTTGCCACTGGAGTCCCCTTCCACTACTCCATGACAACATGGTTGTTAAAGACCTTGCTCTCCTCCATCTTCCATTTTAGGGTTCCCCACAGATGCTCAACAGGGTTTAGGTCTGGAGACATGCTTGGACAGTCCATCACCTTTACCCTCAGCTTCTTTAGCCAGGCAATGGTGGGGTCATTATCATGTTGGAATACTTCTCTGTAGCCCAATCTCCGAAGGGAGGGGATCATGCTCTGCTTCAGAATGTCACAGTACATGTTGGCATTCGTGGTTCCCTCAATGAACTGTAGCTCCCCAGTGCCGGCAGTACTCATGCAGCCCCAGACCATGACACTCCCACCACCATGCTTGACTGTAGGCAAGACACACTTGTCTTTGTACGCCTCATCTAGTTGCCGCCACACACACTTAACGCGATCTGAACCCAATAAGTTTGTCTTGGTCTCATCAGAGCATAGGATATGGTTCCAGTAATCCATGTCCTTAGTCTGCTTGTCTTCAGCAAACTGTTTGCGGGCTTTCTTGCGCATCATCTTTAGAAGAGGCTTCCTTCTGGGATGACAGCCATGCAGACCAATTTGATGCAGTGTGCGGAATATGGTCTGAGCACTGACAGGCTGACCCCCTACCCCTTCAACCTCTGCAGCAATGCTGGCAGAACTCATACATCTATTTCCCAAAGACAAGCTCTGGATATGACGCTGAGCACGTGCACTCAATTGGTCGACTATGGCTAGGCCTGTTCTGAGTGGAACCTCTCCTGTTAAACCACTGTATGGCTTTGGCCACGGTGCTGCAGCTCAGATTCAGGGTCTTGGCAATTTTCTGATAGCCTAGGCCATCTTTATGTAGAGCAACAATTCTTTTTTTGCCATGAGGTGCCATATTGAACTTCCAATGACCAATATGAGAACGTGAGAGTGATAACACCAAATTTAATACACCTGCTCCCCATTCACACCTGAGACCTTGTAACACTAACAAGTTACATGACACAGGGGATGGAAAATGGCTAATAGGGCCCAATTTGGACATTTTCACTTTGGGGTGTACGCACTTTTATTGCCAGCAGTTTAGACATTAATGTCTGTGTGTTGAGTTATTTTGAGGGGACAGCAAATTTAAACTGTTATACAAGCTGTACACTCACTACTTTACATTGTAGCAAAGTGTAATTTCTTCAGTGTTGTCACATGAAAAGATATAATAAAATATTTACAAAAAAGTTAGGGGTGTACTTACTTTTGTGAGATACTGTATATATAAAAAATGACTTGCTAAGCTATTGCTAGAGTTGCCAGGCAACATGACTCCAGATCCATAATAGTTATCCCACCACAGGGGCCACTGTGGCTGAATTTTCATCATTGCTTCCGGCTGTGTGTAAGGGTTTTCTTTAATTAGTGCTGGGCCAGCCATAGAATCACTTTGGGAGTGGTGGGCAGAGGTGAGGGGTAACCATGAGATCTGATATGGAGTTAATGGAGGTAGAAATCAAGGAGTGATTAGCCCTAATATCCCATTGGCGTAGCACAATTTGGAATGTTTTATTTTTCCTTATTTATATGTTGAGCTGAAAATGTGTGTATTTAACGAGAGGTGGAAATAGATACCTCAAAGATCCGGTGCAAGAAACCTGGTAGTGCCATCACTGTATAGAGGACTACAAATCCCAGCAATACAGTAGCGATGCAGAATACCACCAGCTATAGGGGGTGTATATACATGCAATGAATATTTTTTCTGCTTGAATTAGCACACCATTTATTATTATTATTATTAATATTATTACATATACACAAATACACAAATACACAGGGCATCCCATGATGGGAATCGTTGTGTTTTCAGATCGAAGGGCAACAGATGCATAAATACAGAGATTGCAGTGAATAGCTTTCCAGGAATAAAGCTACAGAAGATGTCAACAGAATGTAAGAGGGAAATGGCAGACATTGCACACAATGTAGGAGGAAAACTAGCCATTTATAGACCAACCCCAATACAGAGAACCAGTAGTGGGGGAACCCTCCGCTCATCTTTCTGCTTTACTGTCAGAAATAGAAGGCATGCTAGACCAGAAAGGTCATGTGACTTGAGACCTCTGTAGAGTGAGGAAAGTCCGGTATAGACGATGACAAACATATCCACCGTTTCCTATTTCCCATGAAAGGGATCTCTCTGTATGCAGCATAATGCATGGGTCTCTCTGTATACAGCACAATTAATGGATCTCCCTGTGTACAGTACAGCACATGGATCTCTTTACAACACCGTACAGTGCAGTCATCTCTCTATATACAATGCATGGCTCTCTATATACACCCCCTATAGCTGGATAGCTGGTGGTATTCTGCATTGTTACTGTAATGTTGGGATTTGTAGTCCTCTATACAGTGGTGGAACTACCAGGTTTCTATTTCCACCTCTCGTTAAATACACACTTTTTCTGCTAAATCTCAGCATACTGTATAAACAAGGAAAAATAAAACATTCCAAATTGTGCTACACCAATGGGTTATTATCCCTGAACTCCACATCAGATCTCATGGCTACCGCTCACCTCTCTGCACACCACTCCCAAAGTGATTCTATAGCTGTCCCAGCACCAATTAAAGAAAAACTTTACACAGCAGGGAGTAATAATGATATTCAGCCACAGTGACCCCCTGTGGTGGAATAACTATTACACAACATAACTGAACCAGAACTTGCAGCAGACTTGCAGAATGTTTGCAAAGAAAGTTGATCTGGAGTCATGCAATGCAGACTTGCTGCAATTGTGTAACAAACTTTTGAAGCCTGGCAAGTCTAGCAATAGCTTAGCAAGTCATTTTCTAACTTGCAGCACAATTACTTGCTATCTGGGTAGGAGTAGCCATTTGGGAACAGATTGTTTTCAGGAGGACATGTATCCCATGTTGGAATGGTGAGCAATCTTTAACCAGCCTTGTTTGTGTTGAACTCAGTTACTTGCCTACATTCGTTGGGACACTACTGCCACTGATGGACTGCAAAATCTATTCACTGTCTGTTTTCTGGGAGAATTTGTGAAAATACTCTTACTTAATGAAAGGGGCTAGTGGATTACTCTTGCAGTGGAGAACAACAATACAATTTATACTGGGCTTTTAGAAGGCGAGTGGCTCTACTTTTGTGTTGGGTGTTGGCTCTGTGACCCACTGACAGTTATAGAATGAGTTGGTGGATTAAGGATGGAAGACTTGGAGCAAAGTGAACGAGACTGTCTGCAGCACAGTAGTCTGTTGATTAATGCTGGCCTTAATTTTCAGTTGCAATGAACTGGCAGATTTACCCAGGAGATGGCTAGTTGGATTCTATGTCATCACATCCTGAAATCAGGGTGAATGAGAACTAAGAAAGGAGCAAAGCATCTTGGGATGTGTTATCCAAGGGGTCAAGTTCTATATTCAGTCAGACTGTTATGGACTACAAATCCCAGCCAGCTGGGGAAGTAGAAAAGAATGCTGGGAGAGGTAATAAAAAGCCTGTGTGGGGACAGAATCGCTCTCTTGGGACCACAGCCTGGATCTGCAAGCAGTGACTATGGCTGAGTTGCGGCCTATGCAACAGGGAGAAGGAGAGTCATTGCGAGCAGGTGCGGAAGCATCCACTGCCAGCCACTTATGGTCATTCAGCAGCAGCTTGGATGCTGCTCTCATTACATCCACACCAGATCCAGCCAGGCTGCGGTGTGGTGCGACAGGGGGTCAAACGCTATCTCTTGAGACAAACTCTGTAGAAGCCTGCAGCAGAGCCCTCATGCCACTCTTCAATACTGAAGGTCACTGGGATTGGTGTGTGGGTACTTGCCCACCCTCCTATAACAAAGGACACTGCATGCAGAAACCATTGTCTTGTTTCTCTGACTAAACCGACAGAGTTTCTCCTGTTTTCAGGACAGCACAAGCATACTTTACATCACCCTGATTGTCTGGACACCACAAGCATACTTTACTTTACCCTGCTTGTCAGGACATGTCAAGCACACCACTAAAGAGCTAGCTGAAGATGCAAGGCCTTTCTTTCTTCTGAGAGACTACAACTTATCCCCCCACAAGGGATTAAAGCCATTGATGCCATAAGGGCCCATACTTTCACCCAGGACTTTAGCTGCTAAACGAATTGGTCAAAAGGCTTAATGGTTAAATTGTTTGAATTGAACTCAGTTCAGTGTTTATACGGTTCTTTGGGAATAGAAGGGTGTGGCTTGGAGGTGACGACATCACGCATGCCTAGCCACTACCCAGCGGTATTGTATGAGCTAACAGCCTGCTGGATCTCACATCATTGCTATACATGCTGTATACAAACCGTATTGAGGTAATGGTTGGCACCACTTTTTATTATAGCATTTGATTATTTGATGGGCTTCACTAAGGCAGTATTTTTTATTTAACATTTTAGAGTTACTTAATAGGATCGGTGGTCTACTGAGGTCTGCTCTGTTTATTAAACGATCAACTGCTCCTGCCTGTTTGACCTTTATAACCTATAATCCTGCATATCTGGTAAGCGACGTGCTTAGGAGCGTGCTGCTGGTGACGGATCTCTTTACGTGCTTACATTGCACAGTGCTCTTTAGGAATGGATTGATTTACTTTACACACTTTTACACACCTGGATTATTCACTACTTATGGACTGTTTAATGCTGCCTTGCTAATGATTGCTGGTTATCAGTATGCTGTATGTAAATTATATGCACATGGACACGTTTGCACTTTATTATATATTTTGATGTCATTTGTTTTTTAATACTCTATATGACATGTTTTTAGGAGGCATTTTTTGCACTTTATTTGTTCTCTATTGAGTTCTTTTGCACAATCACATTTACTTTTGAGCACTGCTTATATATCTTTTTATATTTATAATAGAAAGGAGTGGTCTGACACAGGTCTGGTCATTCCTCTGCCCTCCTCCTGCCTGAACTCATACTGCTCAATTCAAGCTGAGTTTGTTGGTTCTGTGTAAGTGTTCATTATACTGCAATCAGTTAGCATTCTTTGATAACATTGATAAGATTGATAACATTGGTGGGGAGATCTCCAATGCGCAGAAACCACTCCCACTCAACGCCCCACGTCCACAGATATAATCACTGCTTTCTGCATTCAACCCTGCTAGTATTAGCGAGGTTGCCAAACTTTTATTGAACACCCATCTAACCACCTGTCTTCTGGATCCTGCTCCCTTGCAAATGCTACGCTCACCATCTGGCTCAATTCTACACTCTCTAACTCACATTTTCAACCTTTCCCTCTCTTCTGGCATCTTCCCAAACTCTCTAAAACATGCGTTAGTCACCCCTATCCTTAAAAAGCCCTCACTGGGGGGGGCGTGTCCGGACGTGGAGGGATAGAGACGCAGCTGAGCAGAGCTCCTAGACGGATTCACACAATCTGGCTGCATCCCACCTACCAAGGGACGGGTGAGACCAACACACGTAGCCATCAGCTGCTCTCTGCGCCGCACCACACTCAGAGCACATTTGGGCTCATCTGCCGTTATCCTGAGGCAGGATTACTGAGGATAAGGTGTCCCCTCATCAAAAGAAGCCGCCATTTTTCTTAGGCCCGGCACTTGCCTTGACTCTCCTCATCCACAGCACGGGGAGCATTCTGAGTAAGCACGGCATCCCCCTGAGGGCCCCTGAAGACCCAGGCATACCAGGCTTACCCCAGGGACGTTCCGACAAACACCCGATCGCGGGCTCCCGCAGGAAAGACCGCGGCTTCGGCCTACTCCTGGATGTAGCGGCCATCTTGCTACACCCGCCGGCCACACATCCTCAGCTGCTCCACAAACAGCCTTGCAGGGACCCCATTCGGACCATACGGACCCAGAAGTCCCCGGGAGTCCCCCTACGGCACGAATGAGTCTTACGAGGGGCACGACACCTACTCCTCTCAGTTCCGTTCACGGCCCGGATTCTTTTTACCGCCGAAGAAAACTACTCCCCTGTGGAATAGGAGTCATTAGGACGGAGTCCTATTGCCGTCTACTCGGGTTTACACGAGACTCACACCACGCCGCGTCTCTCGTCGACTACCGATGCACACAACCAGAGTGGGCAGGGAACCATCCACCCTACGTCGGTCTAACACACTTAGGCAGATCCTCGAGACGAGTCGACGCAGA
>BLSH010170340.1:47437-70415 GCA_018402905.1 Glandirana rugosa | reverse complement strand
AGGGAGAGGTTCCTGCTGCTCCTGTGAGGGACAGATTATTGTTCTAAAATCAACTCCTAGTGCTATAGGGAGAGGTTCCTGCTGCTCCTTTAAGGGACAGATTATTGTTCTATAATAATCTCCTAGTTCTATAGGGAGAGGTTCCTGCTGGTGCTGTAAGGGACAGATTATTGTTCAACAATCGTCTCCTAGTGCTATAGGGAGAGGTTCCTGCTGCTCCTGTAAGGGACAGATTATTATTCTATAATCATCTCCCAGTTCTATAGGGAGAGGTTCCTGCTGGTGCTGTAAGGGACAGATTATTGTTCTAAAATCAACTCCTAGTTCTATCGGGAGAGGTTCCTGCTGCTCCTGTGAGGGACAGATTATTGTTCTAAAATCAACTCCTAGTGCTATAGGGAGAGGTTCCTGCTGCTCCTTTAAGGGACAGATTATTGTTCTATAATAATCTCCTAGTTCTATAGGGAGAGGTTCCTGCTGGTGCTGTAAGGGACAGATTATTGTTCAACAATCGTCTCCTAGTGCTATAGGGAGAGGTTCCTGCTGCTCCTGTAAGGGACAGATTATTATTCTATAATCATCTCCCAGTTCTATAGGGAGAGGTTCCTGCTGGTGCTGTAAGGGACAGATTATTGTTCTAAAATCAACTCCTAGTTCTATCGGGAGAGGTTCCTGCTGCTCCTGTGAGGGACAGATTATTGTTCTAAAATCGTCTCCTAGTGCTATAGGGAGAGGTTCCTGCTGTTGGTGTGAGCGGTGCATTTCTTGCACAAAAATAAAAAGTGCGTCTACATTGCTGTTTTCCACAAAAAAAAAAGAAGAATGTATTATTCATTTTTTTGTATTAATAAATAGTGCTACATAGTACATTTGCGGGCAGAATGAGGAGAGCATCAAATAAGGGACGAGGTTGTGGTGCTGCTGGTACTGCTGGTGTTGGTGGTGTTGGTGAAGCTCCTGTTGCAAGGAGAGGACGTGGTCGATCTGTGACAGCTACACGCACAAGTGAAACACCTTCCTCAGGTGCGAGTGGCCGACAGAACCTTCAATGTTATATGGTAGGCCGGATGCCGCTCAACGAATAGTTATGCCAGAACAAGTACAGGCGATAGTAGATTGGGTGGCTGACAATGCCTCCAGTTCCTTCACATTGTCTCCCTCCCGGTCCCTTGATGATAGCTCAGAGTTGGCACCTGAACCCCATGGCCATCTGTCTTTCACCTCAGCCCCTTGTAAATTAGCCAAGCAATCTGAGCCCCAAGTCATGCAACAGTCTCTTATGCTTTTTGATGACTCTCCTGGTGTGCTTTCCATGGGCCATCCACATAGCCCTGCCCCAGAAGTGGAAGACATTGAGTGCACCGATGCCCAACCACTTCTGTTGCAGGATGAGGACATGGAAACACCAGTGCAGCACGTCTCTGATGATGACGAAACACAGGTGCCAACTGCTGCAGCTTTCCTCAGTGTGCAGACTGACAAGGAGGACAGTGGTGAAGGGTGGATGGAAGATGATGTGGAGGAGGATGATGAGGTCCTAGACCCCACATGGAATGAGGGTCATGCGAGTGACGTGTGCAGTTTGGAGGAAGAGATGGTGGTCGCACAGAGGCACCAGCACAGCAAAAGAGGAAGCAGGTTGCAAAAGCGGAGCGAGCGTCCCCTAGACAGTACCGCTGCTACTACCCACCGCACCCAGGGACCAAGCACACCAAAGGCAGCTCAAAGGCGTTCCCCCGCGTGGCAGTTCTTCAGACAATGTGCTGATGGCAAGACGCGAGTGGTTTGCACGCTGTGCAATGATAGCCTGAAGCGAGGCATACATTTTCTAAACCTGAGCACAACCTGCATGACCAGGCATCTAAATTCAAGGCACAAGCTGCATTGGAATAATTACCTCAAAATCCAAGAAAGGTCCGGCCTCCTCCTGCTTCCTCTTCTTCTGCTGCCTCAGCCTCTTCCTCCACCTCTACAGTGACAGTGTCACCTGCCACCCAGCAAACAGAGCATGTAACAGCAACGCCACCATGTCCGCCACCGTCCCCAAGCATTTCCACACGGTCCCATGAAAGCTTACAGCTCTCCATCTCCCAAACACTCTATATGTTTGGAGGATAAACCCCACACTGCACAGGAGCTGTGGGCGGGCATTGAACAACAGACCGATGAGTGGTTGTTGCCACTGAGACTCAAGCCCGGCCTGGTGGTGTGCGACAATGGGCGAAATCTTGTAGCGGCTCTGGGCCTAGCTGGTTTGACGCACATCCCTTACCTGGCGCATGTGCTGAATTTGGTGGTGCAGAAATTTCTAAAAAAAACTACCCAGATATGTCAGAGCTGCTGCAGAAAGTGTGGGCCATCTGTGCGCGATTTCGGCGTTCTCACCCTGCTGCTGCTCACCTGTCTGCACTGCAGCGGAACTTCGGCCTTCCCGCTCACCGCCTCCTATGCGACGTGCCCACAAGGTGGAACTCCACCAAGGTGGACTGTGCGAGCAGCAGCAGGCAATAGTGGAGTTTCAGCTGCAGGTCAGTCGCTCTGCGGAACAGCACCACTTCACCACCAACGAGTTGGCCTCCATGCGAGACCTGTGTACTGTATTGCGGTGTTTCGAGTACTCCACCAACGTGGCCAGTGCCGATGACGCTATTCTCAGCGTTACTATCCACTTCTATGTCTCCTTGAAAAAACACTTTGGGTGATGATGGAAGAGGATGTGGCACAGGATGATGAGGAGGAGGAGGAGGAAGAGGGGTCATTTCCACAGTTATCAGTCCCTGCACCAGCATAGGCCAGGTAAAAATTATTCAAGCCAGGGCACAGTTCTGGAGGATGAGGAGGACAAGGAAGATGATGATGAGGAGGAGGAGGAAACGCAGCAGGGTGGCACCCAACACAGCTCGTGGGGATCACTGGAGCGTGGCTGGGGGGATACGGAGGACACAGATGGTACAACACCTCCCACAGAGGACAGCTTGTCTTTGCCTCTGGGCAGTCTGGCACACATGAGTGACTACATGATGCAGTGCCTGCGCAACGACAGCCGAGTTGCGCACATTGTAACTTGTGCCGATTACTGGGTGGCCACTCTGCTGGAAAAACCAGTGTTGGTTACCTCCTCCTCCTCCACCACCGCCACTTCCACCTACACTGCCATGGTCATGGCCTAGTCAACCTCTAGGCTCCTACTCCACATCCACCTCCTCCTGCCATTTTTATTTTTTTTATTTGATTTTAAGTTATTTCCCTATCCCCATTTTTTTGTAGGGCACTTGTCCTACTCTTACCCCCATTTTACTTCCTTTTCAGCCCTCTCACACTTTCCAGGACTTTTTTACAGCCATTTTTGTGCCAAAAAGTTTGGGTCCCCATTGACTACAATGGGGTTTGGGGTCCGGGGTCAAGTTCGGGTCAAGTTCGGTACCGAACCAGAAATTTTTCTCGAAGTTCGGCCGAACCCGCTCTGCTCAACTCTAATTATAAGCTCTAACGAGCAGGGCCCTCTGATTCCTACTGTATTTAAGTGTATTGTATTTGTACTGTCTACCCTCAAGTTGTAAAGTGCTGCGTAAACTGTTGGCGTTATATAAATCCTGTATAATAATAATAATAAAATTCTTTGATTGTTTCTGCTGTCAGGGCTATTTGTTTGTAGTAAATCCTTAGCAGGATACAATTTTATGTTGCTGAACTTCATTGCTATCAATCCTTCAGTAAATAAGATTCAATTGCTTTAATTGACTGTGTGTGTTTCTAAATATATTTTGTCACCACAAGAATGTTGGAACCCAGAGTTTCAGAGGTGTCAGAAGACTTGCAAGGTCAGGGCAACCAGTGGGGTACAGATCCTTTAAGCGGCCCTCATGGGGGTAGCGCTACACTGAGTATTTCTCCCAGTCCTGTGAAAGTATCTAATGAATTCTAAATTTTTCAGGTATAGGTACTGCATACAATTTAATATAGGTTCAGCGTTTAATGATACTTGTACTCTGGAAGGAAAAAACCCAGAAACAATATAATATGTCTTGAAAGGAGAAAGCAACAAATCAATGAATACTGAAGCCATTTCTTGGCATAGTAGTAAAAGTACATATGGATTCATTCACTGTCTCATCCCCTCAGCTGTTATCACAGATCAGCAGAAATGATGCACTGTTAATAATGAGCAGCTTCTACAATGCAGCCTACTATGTGACTTGTCACATTGACTTGTCTGTATCTATTTTGTCTTCTTCATCATTTCTCTTGAGCTCTCACATCTGGTGTGTGACACTGTGCAGTTGGAAGATTTACTACTAGTGGTAAATATGGTACTATTTCCTCTAAAAGACATTTGTTTTATTGAGGATTGTTAAAAAGAGGCCTACATGATTTAAAATATGGTACTTCACCATTTAATTTAAGCATGATTTCCCCATGAGTTCACTAGTCTCTAAGGAACTACATTTACTTCACCTACAGAGAAGAGAAAAGGAAATCTTTCAAACTTAATTGCATTACCAGGAAGGAAGTCAAATTATGAAATACTAAAAAAAAAAGAATGCTGCGAACTGACTGCTCATAGTCAGGTGTCAGGTCTGATCTGGAGAAATATGAATGTACTGGGATGAATGAGAGGCTTATAAATATGGAAAGCATCATGAACCACATATACCTTACTGAGTGAGTTATAGAGTGTACAAATACCATTAAAGAGGAAGAAAACCCTGATGAGTTTTACTTCATCTTTAGAAACCTGCAAAGTAAAAGCATAATGGGCTAGTATGCATTGCATATTAGCCCATTATGTGACACTTACCTGTAATCGAAGCACATGCTTTCCCCTGTGCAGGCCGCATCCATCTTCGCCCCTCTTCCTTCCGGGGCTGCGAACTCTGGCTCTGTGACTGGCTGGGGTCGCATAACGTCACTCCCGGGCGGGAGCCGTCAGTCATGGCACAATGCAAGTGGAGAAATGGCACAGCGGGCCGCTCCTTCACTGAGCATGTTCAATGTATATCTCCTAAACTGTGCAAGTTTAGGAGATATGCTCAGTAACTACAGGTAAGCCTTATTATGGGCTTACCTGTAGGTAAAAGTGGTTGTAAAGGGTTTACAACCACTTTAAATGTACATTTATACATGCAACTGAACCTGTGCATGTGCGCAAACTCCCTTTTAGGGAAAATAAGTGGCTGTTGCATGCCTGTTTTTTGCTGCTGTACATCCAAACACGTTTCATTTATAAGGTTTTGCCAATGTGGGCTAATGTGACTGTCTACATTTATACAGTTCATCCATATCCAAAAAGTGTGGACACCATTATCGGCTTATGTACAATTAGATCCCATATGGAGTTGTGGATTTTATGTGTCATTTCATACTCATTCTCTATCTCTTGACAACAAAGACAGCAATGCTCTCTTGGGAAGTGGTATTAACTCAGTCTACATAGTGATGGCAGTTTTCTTGTGGATTCTATGGGATTTTTTTTACCTGGTAGGGCAAACAGTGCTTTGTATGTACAACAAATTTATATGATATAACGCTGTAGCTAATATTGCCTTACAGTTATTGCACATCTGGGTACTTTTAAGTCCCTTTATATACAGCACTGCTATATGATAGTGATGGGATGCATAATGAAATGTGATTCATTTTGGTTATTGCACACTGCATGCTATTATTGTAGGCAGCTTTATAAGTGTAATTGTTTAAGTGGCTTTATTGCATTTGTGAAAAGAAAATTATACAGTATCTCACAAAAGTGAGTACACCCCTCACATTTTTATAAATATTTTATTATAACTTTTCATGTGACAACACGGAAGAAATTACACTTTGCTACAATGTAAAGCAGTGAGTGTACAGCTTGTATAACAGTGTAAATTTGCTGTCCCCTCAAAATAACTCAACACACAGCCATTAATGTCTAAACCGCTGGCAACAAAAGAGAGTACATCCCTGAAAAAAATTTGAAAATGTCCAAATTGGGCCAAAAATGTTAATATTTTGTGTGACCACAATTATTTTCCAGCACTGCCTTAACCCTCTTGGGCATGGAGTTCAGCAGAGCTTCACAGGTTGCCACTGGAGTCCTCTTCCACTCCTCCATGATGACATCACAGAGCTGGTGGACGTTAGAGACCTTGCACTCCCTCCACCTTCTGTTTGACCCACCAATGCTCAATAGGGTTTAGGTCTGGAGACATGCTTGGCCAGTCCATCACCTTTACCTTCAGCTTCTTTAGCAAGGCAGTGGTCATCTTGGAGGTGTGTTTGGGGTTGTTATCATGTTGGAATACTGCTCTGGGACACAGTCTCTGAATGGAAGGGATCATGCTCTGCTTCAGTATGTCATGGTACATGTTGGCATTCATGGTTCCCTCAATGAATTGTAGCTCCCCAGTGCCGGCAGCACTCATGCAGCCCCAGACCATGACACTCCCACCACCATGCTTGTCTGTAAGCAAGACACACTTGTCTTTATACTCCTCACCTGGTTGCTGCCACAAACTCTTGACACTATCTGAACCAAATAAGTTTATCCTGGTCTCATCAGATCACAGGACATGGTTCCAGTAATCAATATGTTTAGTCTACTTGTCTTCAACAAACTGTTTGCAGGTTTTCTTGTGCATCATCTTTAGAAAAGGCTTCCTTCTGGGACAACAGCCATGCAGACCAATTTGATGCAGTGTGCGGTGTATGGTCTGAGCACTGACAGGCTGACCCCCCACCACTTCAACCTCTGCAGCAATGCTGGCAGCACTCATATGTCTATTTCCCAAAGACAACCTCTGGATATGGCGCTGAGCACGTGCACTCAACTTCTTTGGTCGACCATTGCGAGGCCTGTTCTGAGTGGAACCTGCCTGTTAAACCACTGTATGGTCTTGGCCACCATGCTGCAGCTCAGTTTGAGGGTCTTGGCAATCTTCTTATAGCCTAGGCCATCTTTATGTAGAGCAACAATTCTTTTGTTCAGATCCTTAGAGAGTTCTTTGCCATGAGGTGCCATGTTGAACTTCCAGTGACCAGTATGAGAGAATGAGAGCGACATGACACTGGGGAGGAAAAATGGCTAATTGGACACAATTTGGACATTTTCACTTACAGGTGTACTCACTTTTGTTGCCAGTGGTTTAGACATTAATGGCTGTGTGTTGAGTTATTTTGAGGGGGCAGCAAGTTTACACCATTATACAAGCTGTACACTCACTACTTTACATTGTAGCAAAGTGTAATGTCTTCAGTGTTATCAAATAAAAGATATAATAAAATATTTACAAAAATGTGAGGGGTGTACTCACTTTTGTGAGATACTGTATATATAAATCAGACAGGTTTCTTTTATTTATTCTATTTTTGTAGCAATTTTTACTGTACATCAGCTGCTGAATCCACAGATTTGAGATTGAAAGAGTTTGTGTACCTAATTTCAAAAATTTTCTGGACCTCTTCATGTCAGCCTACTATGGGTCAGCTCTGCCCCTTTGTCCCCTTCAGGATAACCTCTTTCCAAGCCTATAAGAGGCGGCTGTCTGCCCCTATACAGCGTTCTTTTTTCGTCCTTGCTCCAGACACCTCTTGAAAAAAAATATATATATATGTATATACACACACAATAAGAAGCACGGTAGGAGACTTACTGCAAAACCTCGTAATGTCCATGCGATCCTGCTCAGGTTCATGCACTCTCCTGAGTTCAGAGGACCCCCTGTCTGGGCTTTAAATCTCCCATTGTGATGGTACCCATGGTTCTGGGACTCAGTTCAGCAATATAAATGACCGGCCTCTAGAGAGCCGTTAAACACTGCGGGTATGGGCTGTGCGGCGAATTGGTGAAACAGCAGGCAGACAGAGTCTCAGTTCAGCAGTATAAATGACTGCCTGTGTATACAGGCCTCTAGAGAACAGTTAAACACTGCTGATATGGGCTGTGCGGCGAATTGGTGAAACAGCAGGCAGGCTGAGGCTTATAGTCCCACAGGGACTCTCAGGAGGTTGCTGAGAGCGGCCACTTCCTGGTATGATAGGAATGCCCTCTCCCATGCACTGGTCCTGCTTCCCTGCTGTGATTACAGCACCTGTAGCTCCAGCTTGTCTCAAAAACACTGCCTCTGTGGTGAGTGATGTGGGATCTCAACATGGCTGCTACCTTGGGTTGCTGGATAGATCTCTGGCTGTCTATGTGTTCCCAGGTATCCTTGGTCCTCCTGCCTGCCTCTATAGCACTGAAGAACACATGGAAAGGTATTCTATTTTTAATTTTTTTTAGTGTTTTGTTTTTGTTGTTTTTATTTGTTTTTTGTTTTTAAAAGAGTGCATTCTTCTTCTCTACACATAGAGAAGACCTAGATGCGGGATAAACGCCCGCAGGGAAGTACTAAAGAGCCGCATCACCCGCAAAGAAAGAAGCGCTCAAAGCGTGATAAGTCGGGACAGAGGAGTGGTCGGCGGCGGGATAAAATCCCTGTGGAACGCCACTCTAGATCACCCTCACCGGTGCCTCATTGCAGTGCCTTGAGCCCAGGCCAATTGCTTTCGCAACACCAAAAAGCGACCACTAAGCGCAAGCATGTGCATAAATAAAGATTTCTACCATTGAGGTGTGTATGCTTCTCTTGTTTGAAGGAAGCCGCACGTGATAATGTAGCAGATGCAAGCAAGGTGAAGCACTATATTAAGGCGGCAGTCAAAAAAAGCTTGAAACCCGTATCTAAGAGATCTCAGCCTGGGGTGCACTCATCCGCTTCAGAATCAGAGCCAGGGGCTACATATGGCTACAGTTCAGATGAACATTCAGAGGATTCTGAGTCAGATCTGGAACCAGACATTCAGGAATTCAATTTTTTCTTGATTCCTTCTTTGAGCCTGATTCGCACCTGTGCGTTTTTGGTGCATTTTGTGGATTTGCACTACAGTCTATTTAACATTGTTTCCTATGGAACGCATTCTGTGGTGCTGGTCTGCAGGTTGCGGGGGACGCTGGGGATGCATGGATGTGAATCGAGCCTTAGTGGAGTCAGTAAGGAGGCTATGAAATGGAAAGCGGGAACCTCACCCCCTAGAAGACTGCGAAAATATTATCCGGACTTGAAAAGGTCACTCCCATCCTTCCCATAAATTTTTTGAAATACAGGAAATAATGGAAGATGAATGGGCAAAGCCCGATAAAAGATAGAATGTCCACAACAGGGTCTAAAAGTTGTACCCTTTCCGCTCTAAGGATGCAGAGCTTTGGGATTCCCCACCTAAGGTGGATGCCTCATTATAGAGACTAGCTCGGCACATCACTTTGCCTCTAGATGACTCATTATCCTTCAAGATCCGATGGATCGTTGGATAGATACAGATCTCAAAAGAATGTACACGGTAGCAGGAGCGACCTGCTATAGCACTTACCTCAGGGGCAGCAGCCTTAAAGGTGTGCATTTCGGAGTTAGAGGCCATTTCTTCTGGTTAAGTGATGGGAGACGAAACCCCCCCTTTGCAATCCATTAAGAACATGGTGTATTTTCTAGCAGAAGTACTTATGGATCAGGTCAGGATGACGGTGAAATTGATGGCTCATTCTGTGACGGCACGCAGAGCCCCTGAAGCATTGGTCAGCGGATAGTGCTTCCAAGCACAGCCTTTGCTCAGTTCCTTTCGATGGGAAATTTTTTGGCAAGACCTTGGAGTCAGAGGTTCAACAAGTTTCTGGAGGGAACTCGGGGCTTATTCCGCAGGAAAGGAAAAGATTTCCTCAGTCCTTTCGTCCTTCTGAGAAATCTAAAGAAGGTTTCAGGGAAGCTTCCGTGTACCAACCAGGGCGACCGGCAGTGGAAGGGGCAGGGTCCAGCCTTTCCCAAAGCAACCAAAGCCAAGGCGAACCAGCCAGCGAAAGCTTTAGACAAGCTCTTCTGAAAGGGTCCCCGTCCAGACTTCCCAAGTAGGAGCAGACTGTCTTACTTTGGAGAGGTCTGGGAGGAAGAAGTTTAAGATGCCTGGGTCTTGGACATCATTTAAAGAGCATATCACCTAGAATTCAAGGAAAGACCTCCCTAGTCTCATTCTGTGGAGACCCGGATTCCTACATGTCCAGAGAAAAGGACATTGTTTATTGATGTATGTAAAGAATTTATTGGCATCTCAAGCGATTCTGCCAGTTCCGGAGCACGAAAAGGGAGAAGGATTCTATTCTCCTCTGTTCTTGGTAACAAAATCCTCAAGAGGATTCAGGCCGGTCCTGAACTTAAAAGCCCTGCATGCCTTCACCAAAGTCCCTCCATTCAGAATGTCGTTGCAAACCATCATTGTCCATTGTGAAGAAGGGAGATTTGCTAGCGTCAATAGACCTAGCGGATGCCTACCTACATGTGCCCATAAGTGCATCAAACCATCGCTTCAATTTTCAATTTCATTGTCTGCCATTTGGTCTGTGCACAGCTCCAAGAACGTTTTCAAAAGTTTTGGCAGTGGTCATTGCTATCTTAAGAATCAGAGGCATTCAAATTTTTCATTATCTGGACGACATTCTCCTCCGGGCCACATCAAAGTCCCTCCTTCAACAGCACGTGCTGATAACCTGCAGCACAATCAGACGTTTTGGTTGGTTAATCAACCATCGCAAGAGTCAGTTGCAACCAGCTCAAGTCCTAGACTATCTAGGAATGTAATTTGACACTACCCAAGATCGTGTATTTCTGCCTCTCAGGAAGATTGTGGAAATTCAGACCAAATCGGAAGTAGTAATGACCAGGCCATTTCTGATGGCCAAGGAGTGTATGCAGTATCTGGGCCTGTTGTCTTCCACGATCCAGGTAGTATTCTGGGCCAGGTGACGGAAGGGGAGATTTCAATACAATTTTCTCCATCAATGGGATCGCCTCTCGTTAACCCAGAAGATCTACCATTCAGTACCAATAAAACTGATGTGGTGGAAGATATCTCAGAATCTATACTGCGGGGTGCCTCTCGAACCTCCAGTTCCAGTAGTGCTGACTACAGAGGCCAGCCTAGTAGACCAAAGAGCTCATTCCTTAGGCCAACAAGTACAGGGCAAACGAGAGGCATCTCTATCTCAGCATTCAAACCTGTTATAATTAGGGGCCATTCGGCACGCTCTAGTAGCCTTCCAATCGATTTTGCAAAGGGGGCAGTCAAAGTCCTTTCTGACAACAAACCATGGTAGCCTATGTGGCCCGGCAAGGGGGCACCAGGAGCCTCCCACTGCTAAGAGTGGCATGCCAGATTTTTCCCTAACAGCAGCATACCTTCTGGGTCCACAAAACAAGCTGGTCGATTAAATGAGTCGGAGATTCTTGGATCTGAATGAATGGGGCTTGATTCCCAGATACATGTTCAAAGTCTTCAAGGTCTGGGGGACACTGGTCATAGATTGGGTGGCATTGGAGGAAAACTCTCAGATTATGTGTTACTGCTCCCGAAGGTGGCACTCGCAAGCTCTAGGCCAGATGCTCTATCCATTCCATGGGACTTTCCCCTAATCTGTGTTTCCTCCTCTCTCGCTAATCCTCAGAGTTTTAATGAAGATTCAACAGGAGGAGGTAACAACAATAGCGGTGTGGCCCTTCTGGCCCAGAAGACCATGGTTTTCACTAGCATAGAAAATGAAGATGTGTCAGCCAATTCCTCTGCCTTCTCACAAAGATTTTCTACTGCAGAACAAGCAGTTTAACCCGAAGGAAACTGAAGTTGATGGTGTGGAGGTTGGGAGGAGCATTTAGTTGATAGAAAACTACCAATAATACTTTAATATAGGATATATAAAGCCTTTTGTCACTTCTCAGCAGGAAAGAGCTGGGATCTGAGGTCACCCTCAGTCTCTAACATATTTAAATTTCCCCAGGAAGGTCTGGGCAAGGGTTTAGCGTATAGCTCCTTAAAAGTTCAAGTCTGCCCTCTCAGGTATGTTGAACAAAGATGGGCCTTGGATCCTCTAGTGATGCACTTCTTAAAGGCAGCAATAAAGATCAGGTCTCCAATATTTGTGTCTTTCCCTCCCCTTATGTGGTTGATTGCTTGCCACGTCCCATAGTAGGCTGACATGAGGAGGTCCAGGAATAAGGAAAATTGTTTTCATACTTACCGTAATTTTCCTTTCCTGGATCCTCCACAGGTCAGCCGAGGAACTCCCACGCAAAGTCCGTTGCGAGATGGGTAAACTGAACACAGCATAGGGGCAGACAGCCGCCTCTTATAGGCTTGGAAAGAGGTTGTCCTGAAGGGGTCAGAGGGGCGGAGCTGACCCATAGTAGGCTGACATGAGGAGGATCCAGGAAAGGAAAATTACGTTAAGTATGAAAACAATTTTCCTTATTTGTAGCAATTTTACTGTATGTGAGCTGCTGAAGTCACAGATTTGAGATTGAAATACTCTTTCAGTCTTTCTATTTGTTCAGGTTTTCATTAAACAATATCTGATGATCGTGCCATAAAGGTCCTTTTTCAGACACTTTCTGTTATGGGGTAATAATTGTCTTCCAATTGTGCTCCAGCATTATCACATTGTCACTTGTGCCCAGTTGAACACAAGCTGTCATCTTGATAAATGGGGCATCTATACCTCTGAAATGTTGAATGGATGAATGGATACATAATGCTCACGCAAATATTTGCAACCCAAAGGAGTGTTCTCTGTGGTGCTAATGTTCACCATGCATCCAAATCCACGCATCCAAATCAAATAGACTGCTTGTTGTATCTTTGCATAATGACAATTTATTACACCAAGTAAAAACTGCACACATTACGCAGGCATGGTCCACTATTATTAACAACCCAGTACCCAGCCAAGAGCAATAATTTGCAGCCAATCGTAGAGCAATATCATGTAGACAGGAAGTGGCCAAAAGACACTGAAGCACTGAGATGGACAAAAGATGAACAAAAGTTTTGAAAAATATATAACTGAAAACTGTATTACATATTTACATTGTTAGGTTGAAAAAAGACCATTGTCAGGTTGAAAAAAAAAACACTGAATTTAATCAAAAGACAAAAATAAATAACAGCCTCAGACCCTTAAACCTGCAGTTGATTCAGAGGATGGCAAAAAAAACTTTATTAAAGAGGGGGGCGTGGCTTACGCACACAAGAATGAATGCTTATGCTCTGAGCTCCTGCCAGCCGACCGGACTATCACCGCGAACGGGCAGAATAGAGGCCCCACCCATCCACACAGCCCTCAGACCTCCGCGGACACCAGAGACATGAATTGCTGCAAGAGGAAGGAGGAGCGAGGAAGGAAACTTCTTCCAGCGGGCCGGAATATAATAAGTCAATATTCAGTAATGAGATTGGCCTAAAATTTGAAGGAGAATTGGGTTCCTTCCCTGGCTTAGGCAGAGTGATGATAAGGGCTCCCAGCATTTCGGAAGGGAATGAGGAGGAGGCAGCAGCAGCGTTAAAAATATTTTCTAGATAAGGGATTAGCAATTGTTTGAATTCTTTGTAGTATTCCCCGCTAAAACCGTCTGGCCCTGGAGATTTATTTAAAGGAAGGGATGCAATAGCCTCCTGGATTTCCATAGGAGTAAAAGGAGCAGTCAGGGATTCGAGTTGGGCTGGTGTCAGTTGGGGTATTGGACAGGAAGCCATTAATTTCCTCTAGGGTAGGTTGGTGGGTGGTGTTGTCATCTTTTAGATTATATAAAGTTCCATAATAGTAGCTAAAGGCGTCTGCTATTTTTTGAGGATGGAACTCTTTTGTTGTAGTACCAGGATGGATTATGTAAGGAATTTTAGTTTTGTATCTGTGACCTCTAATTTTTGGGGCCAAAAGTTTGCCTGCTTTATTCCCTGTGGTTTAATGCGTAACTTTTAACCTCCTGGTTGACCTCTCAAAGTCTTTCAGTAGAATAAGTCTCACATCATATCTGAGCTGGCTAAATTTTTGAGACAATTTGGGTGATGGTTTGGTTTTGTTTTGGGTGTCTGTGTCGAAAATATCTTTGGTTAGTTCCCTAACACGCTTTTGATGCTGCCTCCTAACTCTCGCTCCCAACTGGATAAAGATACCTCTTATATATGCCTTATGGGCGTTCCATAAAGTAAAATGATTTTGGACTGAGGGTTTGTTATCTGCGAAGTAGTGTGCTAAGTGGGACTTAATACCGTCTTTATATTCATCACGCTGTAAGAGATATGGATTCACTCTCCAGACCGGATTGGTAGGTGAAGTTGAAGCATCTTCTAAGGAAAGAGTGGCTGACGCGTGGTCCGACCACGTGATTGTATTAATAGTACATGCTTTAACTTTATTAAGCACATGTTGGTCCATCAGAAAAAGGTCTATTCTAGTGTACACTCGATGTGGAGGGGAGAAAAAAAAAAGTCTTCCTCATTAGCATGCATGCATCTCCAGGCATCATACAGATTTTGCTTGTGCAGTGATGCCTGTAGGTGAGGATCTCTGCTTTTAACCAAGGATGTGGAGTCCATTGTTGGGTCTGGAGTGACGTTGAAATCTCCGCAGATTATAAGTGCACCCCTTTGGAGTGTTCGTATTTTCTTCATCAGTTTATTAAAGAAGACTAGGATTAGATACGTCCCTGTGGCTCCTGAATTACCTCATGGGGTGTAAATGCTACAGAGTCTTTAATAGCAGTTAGGACCCCTCTCACTTTGGCATCCGCGTTAGCCGTATACACATGAGGAAAGCTCTTGTGGCTACATCATGGAGGTGACTGTTTGGAAAAATGCGTCTCCTGGGCACATAGTATATCGCAGTGGTTGGACAGTGCTTCATTCCATAGGGATTTCCTTTTTACTGGGTGATTTAAACCCTTAGTGTTGATGGATATTATATTAATTCCCATTTTGTAGAATGAGTGTTAATGATAGTAGTGATATTGTCCATTATTTATAGAGCTGGAGCTTCATCTAGTGGTCCAAGTTGGAACTGCTGATGGTAAGTTCCCTTTAGCTCCTTAAAGTGGAAACAGTACTCACTGTGATTGGTCCATCTTCCCTTGGATCTTCTTTGGTATACAGTCCAGAAGGCAAATGCTTCAGGTGCTCTTTTTTTGAAAAGTAGCATTCGATTGGATACTTCAACAAGGTTTTCAGATTCATCCTCATCCATGCATTCAAGAAACAAAACATAAGAAAAAAGAAAGATAAACAACAGGTAACATAACATCCAGTGGATTTCACTGAGAAGAAACTACAGTGGGTATCTACTACACAAGGGCAGCATTGCGCTGCTTAATTGCTAGGGGGTTAAGTCTTAGCCTTAGATCTAATCCGGCTCTCATCCAGGGACTTGTAAGCTTATTCCTATAGCATCCATTTTTAAGTGTGTGATTTAGCATTTTTTGCAGTGACCTTTTTGCATTCCTGGGCAAAGTGTTGCGGAGGACTGTGGGAGGGTACCTCACTGGAGAGATCAGGAAGGATGTTTCATTCCTTCAAAAGTGTTAGGCCTTTGTCAAGGTTGTCTACTATGAAGGAATGGTTATTTCTGGTGATGGAAAGCTCTGTGGGGTATCCCCATTTGTAAATAATTTTATGGTTCTTTAAGATTTTGGTGGCTGTATTCAAATTTCTTCATTTTTGCAGGGTATATTGCGACAAGTCTGCATAGAATTGCAAATTTTGGTACTGTGGAGGGATATTGGTTTGGTTACGCATTACAAACATAAGGGCCTCTTTTATGTGATAGAAGTGTAACCTCAGGATTACATCCTTGGGTATTTGCTCAGGAAGGTGTGATGGTTTTGGCAGGCTATGAATCCTGTCAATTTGACACCTAGGTCTGTGAGACCTGGTATGAGGTCTTTAAACAATGATGTGGCATAAGTGCGCAAATCAGATTGTTGCAACAATTCAGGGATCCCCCTTATTTTAAAATTGTTCCTTCTTGCCCTGTCCTCGATATCTGATAATTTTGCTTTTATCAGGTCTGTCTCTCCCTCTTTATCTTCATGGGCATCTACTAGGTCATTTATAATTGCAGCATATTCCCCCATTTTCATTTCAATGGGGTCCACCCTCTCTTCTACTGCTTATATGTCTTTATGGTATCTGTGCATGTGGGCAGCCATATCAGCTTGTATGGTGCTTCTGAGAGAGAGAAGCATTTCTTTGAGGACAGTGTCTACCACGGGTTGATTCCGTGTGGGGAAGGATTCAATAGAATCCGGCATCTCCCTGGTGTCATCTCCAGACTCATAAATAGGACTCACCTCCGGGCTGAATCCAGTGTCATCCATCCTGGGTTTAGTCTTAGCTGGGCTATTGGATGATGGGGTAGGAGGGCAAGGTAGGTGGCTAATAGGAGAGCCGTTTTGTGTGGGCTGATTCCCCTTCTTAGGCTGCTGCTGGCATGTTGTGGCGGCCAGGGATGGGTAGGCCTCGGCGCCATCTTGCTTAACATCTCCCTGGCCCGGAGAGAAAAAGTCAGTTAGGCGTTGCGGCTTTTTCTCGGTCTTCCTCTTTCTGGACATGTTCCAGGTGGTGTCCCGGTCTAGAGCGCTGTATCAGCGGGTCCTTTGTCGCTTTGGATGAGCTGTTATGAGCCGCAGTGTCCAAGTGTTAGCCGGAGCTCCGAGCTTACACGTCTGCTCGGCTCTGCATCAGGCCACGCCCCCGCTCTGTAGCGATTTTAACCTAGTCCCAGACAATGCAATGGATTCTACAGCCTGACCCAAGAGACATACTTCCCCATTGAAATAGTTTATTGCTTCTAATGACCTTTTTGATATATGGAGGCGCTGCCTCGCGAGTGAACATGACTATACCTTCTTGTCACCGCGCTTTAACTCCTATTCACGTACTGACCTTTTCCTCTCAGACAAATGGTTAATTCAAAATATATCTAATTCGGCTATTCACACCACCACCTGGTCGGATCACTTCCCTTATTAGCATTACTATAACTGCTAAACCATCCCAGCCCAACTCGTATCTGTGGAGAGCTAACAATTATCTACTCCAAACCCCATGCTACTCTAGCCCCTTAAACAACAGATAGAAGAATTATTTTCCACTAACTCAGACTCAGTAGCCGATCTGGTGGTGGTGTTGAATACCCACAAAGCTGTTATTAGGGGGGTGCTTATCCAAATGGGGGCCAGAGCAAAAAGTAAGAGGACGCAGAGGCTAGATGAATGTACCACCGAAATAGAACACACTGAGCCCCTAAATAAAACTAATCCTTCCCTAACACCACAGGCAAAAATCTTCTCACTATGCCATGAATTGAGATCCCTGCTATTAGAATCTTCTGAAAAGACATACGAGAAAATTAAGGCAATCACAAACACCACTGCTAACAAAGCAGGAAAAAGGACGGCATTGCGCATCTTCTGAAAAGGCGTACAAGGAAATTAAGGCAACCACATACGCCATTGGTAACAAAGCAGGAAAAATGATGGCATTGCACATTAAAGGCCATAGAACCAAGTCCAAAATCCCATTCTTGTACCACCCCCATACCCAAGAAAAACTTCTTAAACCCTCGGCCATTGCCGATGCCTTTAGTACGTACTACAAAGATCTATATAATCTCAAAGAAGACAAAGACACATACCAACCCTCCAAAGAAGAAATTCTAGACTTTCTTTCACAAATTAAACTCCCCTCAATTTCTCCACAGCAATTATTATCCCTGGACTCCCCCTTCTTCACCCCAGAAATTTTAAAAATAATCAATAATCTTCCTAACGCTAAATCCCCAAGCCCAGATGGGTTCACGGGAGACATTTCAAAACATTCTAGCCCCCAAACTGTGCAAAAACTATAACTAAGCTGCCTCCTCTTCCTCTTTTCTCTCTAAAATGTTAAGTGCAACGGTCGTAACTCTCCAAAAGCCGAGAAAAAAAACAATCACATCCAAAAATTTCTGACCTATATCTTTGCTTAATGTAGATTTGAAAATTTATGCAAAGCTTATAGCAAACAGATTGATCGATATACTCCCCAATATCATACATAAAGACCAATCAGGCTTTACGAAAGGACTCCAGTCATCGGATGCAACAAGAAGGGTTATCAACACTATACGCCATGTAGGAAAATCTCACACACCCTCCATATTCCTATCCCTTGATGCCGAAAAGGCATAAGATAGAGTACACTGGGGTTATCTCTCATCTGTATTATTCAAATTTGGGTTCCATGGTCAAATTTACAATGCCATAATGGCCCTATACTCCGCTCCATAAGCCCAAGTCTACAGAGCTGATACCCTTTCCAAACCATTTCAAATTTCCAATGATGCGAGACAAGGATGCCCCCTATCCCCCTTAATCTTTAATCTCATGATGGAACCTTTAGCCGAGCATATTCAATCTAACAAAAAAATCTCAGGAGTTCCCATAGCAGATCTAGAACATAAAATCAGCTTATTCGCTGATGATGTAAAACTCATGATAATGAACCCCACTGCCTCTCTCCCGGAGGTCCAGAAGATGCTAGCCTGGTTTAGCTCAATCTCTACAAGGTCAACGACTGCAAGTCTTACATCTTGAACCTTGGTCTTGATGCTACCACTAGTACATTCCACCAACATAAATTCCCTTATGCTTGGGCAGATCATAGTATAATATATCTAGGGGTACAACTGACCAAATCTACTAAAACATTGTTCCAACACAATTTCATTCCATTCCGCCTCAAACTACAGGAAGATCTTACCAGGCTGGCGTCCTTTGAATTGGATAGGATGCTTAGCAGCATTTAAAATGCTCCATCTCCCACAATTCCTCTATCTCTTCAGAACCCTCCTGATACCAATCCCAATGAGCTACTACTTTAAATCTATACAAACCGGGCGCAGAGCTTGGCCACGATCTAAGATGGCCGCTTGATCTCTCCTCTCCACAGCTATGGGGGAACAAACTCCTGCTACAGCCGCCATCCACCACTCAATCCCTGCTACCCGACTGGCACAGACACAGGAGCACACAGCGGACATGTCAAAGAAAAAAAACAGCCGCCAGAGCCCCACAAACTGACTGAATTCTTCGGCGGCCCTCAGCACCAGGATACCCAAGATGGCACCCGCTCGAGTCACACAGCAGCGTCTGCTACAACTCACAAGCCCTCCTCCTCGCCACCCACTTGCTCAGCAGAGGCACTGATGGACTGCACATCCCCTCCAGAAAAGGGAAATCAAGACTCACACAAATGGGCAGCTCGTTCACCATTCTCGTCACCTTCCCAGAGAGCTCCGGTGAGTAAAAAGCACCTCACCTTCAAACACAGAGCTGCAGATGACTATGAGACTGACTCTGAAGAAGAGCACAATACATCATTGGTTAACCTTCCTACTACTGATAACCCAGTATCTGAAAGCTCACTAAAGAGCATGTTACTCTCACTACAAAAGGATCTCAGAATTGATTTACATAAATCAATCTCTCACATGCAAATTCAAATTGGTGATTTGGGTGAGCTCGTCGACACATTGGAGAAACAATTACACACATAGGGTTGGAGCATACAACAAATTAGTCAACGGGCATAAGGCCCAAACGGAGGAGATGCAACACATGTCAGCCAAAATAATAGATCTAGAGGACCGTTCCCACAGGAACAACCTCAAAATCAGAGGCATCCCCGAAAATATCTCTCCCGCAGACCTCACGGCATATCTTCAACAATTTTTCACTGTCCTAGACCCAACGCTCACCAAAATGGATCTAGCCATAGATAGAGCAGACAGGGTAGCCAAACCGAATTATGTACCCGCAGACAAGCCGAGAGACGTCCTCACTTGCCTTACCTTCTATCAGGCCAAAGAACGCATTTTATAATGTACCAGACGCATTTCTGCCTTCCCAGAGCCTTATAACAACCTTAAAATATATGCAGACATCTCTGCAGCCACCGCACAAAAAAGCAATTTTACCCTTTCACCACCATTTTGAGGGAGCATAATATTCCCTATCGCTGGGAATTTCCCACCAAAGTGTCGGTTACCTTTCAAAGTAAGACATTCACTATACTACACCTAAAGCAAGGATTAAAACAACTCAAAAACTGCGGACTTGCCCCACAAGTGAGCAATCCAACCTCTAATGATGCACCCTCTCACCGCGTCCCAGAACCTTGGAACTCCATAAATAATACCTGAAAGAGCCTTACCTGGGCTCTCAACTACCATGCGACCTTTGAATCCAATGCAGCGCATGTTCCTCCGTGCTGAACTATTTATATTTGTTATTTTTTTCTAAATAATACTAGTTTCTAATTCAGATTATTGGTTTCTAAAGTAGATTAGACCAATTATCCTTTGACATTCTTCTCCCCAGAGTATCTGTGTGCCATGCACACTGACCTTCCTTTTTTCTGCTCTCACTTTGCTCTCCCCCTCCTTACTCTCTCCCACCATACCCCCTCACTTTCCAACATGGATGGTACACTTTCTCCACTAACTCCACTCAAAGAATGCAAATGTTTACGCATGATGTACAATGTCCTAGACAATGTACTATGGTGGGTTTTGTCTTTTCTTTATTCACAGGTACATCTCTGCCCCACTCAGCACCATCTTCATACCTCTATGCCACTTAATTTAACATCTATAAATGTCAAAGGGTTTAACAGCCCCTTCAAGAGATCACTCATGTGGAAAGAGGCAATTTCATCTAAATGCAATATTATCTGTGTGCAGGAGACACATTTTGCACGCTCCAAAGCTCCTAAATGTTCTAACCCAAAATTTCCCCATATTTTGTTTGCTCATTCCGAAACAAAACGCAAGGGGGTCATGATTGCCATTCTTGACAATATCACGTTCCAGTTACACACTCAAATTTTAGACCCAAATGGACGCTATCTTATCATTGTGGCAACCATAGATAACCACCCCTTAACACTAGTCACTGTATATTCCCCAAACACCCACAGAAAACAATTTTTCAAAACCCTGGTTTCCAAACTGCAGCCTTACAAAAACAACTCAATTATTATCTGTGGAGACTTTAACAAAGGTATTGATTGACCCCTCATTAGATTCCACCAACAAAACTCGTAGATCACTCTCATCACTTTCATCATTCCTAACACAGGAAAACCTCTTTGACGCTTGGAGATGCATTAGTGGTGATGAGAAAGACTATACCTACTACTCGCCTGCCCACCAGGTGTATTCCAGGATTGACTTATTCTTAGTAGACAAATTCACTCCAACGGATTACCTCCACAAGAATTGGCACAATAACGTGGTCAGACCACGCCCCCATTCTCCTACAACTAAATTTATCACCACACACAAACTCTCCAGCACCCTGGAGACTCAATGCCTCCCTCATTTCCCACATTCCCAACCAAGTACAAATTAAACAAATAAAAGAAGTGAGGGTGGTAGTACCGCATGGCGAGCTCCCAAAACACAAGGGGGGGGGGGGTGGCAGGAAGAGGACCTTCCCTATATCTCTTGGGTTAATCAAAGGAATATTGATCAAAGGATAAATCAGAAAAAGTATTTATAATAATGCCCAATTGGCTGCTGCCCTGCCAAAAACACTACAAAGTAGTGTGTAAATGGAAATAAAAAATGGTGTGGCAGATTGGCGCTGCCAGACTCTGTGCAAAAAATGCAAACTGTGCAAATATACAGTCCTAAATCAATACTGTGCAACCAAGTAAGAATAAATGTGAATGTTATATGGTAGTGTGGAGTATGTGGTACCACTCCTTTTAGGAGTCATATGCAAATTCCAAAAAAATTGAGCAGGTAAAAGTGCAAACATGCGAAAAATTAGTGGTTATAAATATTTAAAAGGATATTCAAATGTGCAAATATGCAAATATGTGCAGGTTCTAACTGTATGCCATACGGCCAAGTGCATATGTAATGAGGTAGTGTGAGTTCAGGGAGTCATGTGTAAGTTATACAAACCCTGGATGAAATTGTGCAAATATACATAACCAAAAACTGAAATGCAAATGTGCAAATTTATATATATTATATAGTATCAAGTATTAGTAAATATTGTGCTCGAGGAGGCTGAGCCAGTTGTGCCTGGCGTGCCAGAGAATCCAGCAAGGCTCCAGTATAAGTGGATGACACAGTCCACTGTATCCTCCGGGGGCCCGGCTGGTTGCCGTTCATGTTCTGTGTGAGCTTACTCCTGTGGCATCCGTTCTTGAATGTCCATAAAAGAAAAGAGAGACACGATAGCGTGATATTGTATACGTAGCAATCAGGCACACAAGTGCCGTCCTACTCACACTTCAGAAGTCAGATCAGGCGCTTAGGAGATCACCGTTCCACTGTTAGTTGCTGTCCAGGTTAGCGTTGTGACGTACTGGCTCCGCCTTACGTGTTTCGTCATCAGACGTCATTGGATCGCCTCTGATGACGAAACGCATAATGCGGAGCCAGTACGTCACAACGCTGGTGTCTCTCTTTTCTTTTATGGACATTCAAGAACGGATGCCACGGGAGTAATCTCACACAGAACGTAAACAGCAACCGGCCGGGCCCCCGGAGGATACGGTGGACTGTGTCATCCACTTATACCGGAGTCTCCCCCCCTCCCTCTTTTTCCATAACTGGCCCTGGAGGCCAGTAGGGGGCGTTCTGTATGAATTATATTATAACTAGAGTTGAGCGAACCTCTGGAAGTTCGGGTTCTGCTGGTCCGTCCGAACTTCGGGACAAAGTCCGGGTCCGGGTCCGGACGGAACCCGAACGATCGCCCAGGGGTAACTAAAGTTACCCCAAGCAACAGGCACGCTAGCAAGCCCAAGGCAGGCCTGGGCCTGGGCCTGAAACAGGGCTTCAAGCCTGCCTGGTCGTCTTGGGCTTGAAGGTCTCCAAGCGAGTTGAGATCAATATTATATTAAGTATGTCTTGCGGGGGATGACCGGAGGTCCCGGTCAATACCTTTTTCTCCCTCCCCCCCTCTGAGGCCATATTCACCTACTGTGTCAGGTGGCATAGGAGGCCCCCGGGCCGGCCAACGACAAATGCAAGACACACTCTAATGAGGGCACCGTAGGCAAGAACTTACAGGTATTTTCTTTTCTCTCTGTG
>BLSH010170340.1:4921-25520 GCA_018402905.1 Glandirana rugosa | reverse complement strand
CCGGACCCGAACCCGGACTTTTTTTGAAAAGTCCGGGTTCGGGTCCGGGTCCCGGACACCCCAAAGTTCGGTATGGACCCAAACTTTACAGTCCGGGTTCGCTCAACTCTAGTTAAGATCAAACTACCCAACCATCAGACTTTTTGTCCTAAACACTACATTAACTGTAAAACTCCCGGCATTGTATACCTGCTCTCCTGCGAGAATGCGGGTGCTACTATGTCAGAAAGACTAAGAACAAATTCTGGAAAAGAATTTACCAACATTTATCAACTATTTCTAAACGAGACCCAGAAACCACATTTGCTGACATATGGCCACCATGCATCCAACTACTTTACCTAGAGTCCAATTTTTGGCGTTGGACTGAATACACCTCAGCCCCCGTGAAGGCGTCTTCTATAACGTGAGCTGTGGTGGATTTATAATTTATGGGCTACCTCCCCCCTGGGTTAAATGAAGCCTCAAATTATAAACCATTTCTTCCAGGCTTTGTGTCGGTGGCTGCGAATTAAATTTGTAATATGCAGGTTTTTTTTCTATTGTAGTAAGTATACATGCAATCTCTCTAGGTCCTTCTATATATTCTTTATTATTTTTATTTATTTTCACTTTACTTTATTTGATTGTATTGTATCATACACATGTAATTATGTTCATCTTTTGTTATTGTTTACTTGATTTGTATATCTTCAGTTGATATATTCATGCTGTAATTTGCTTTTATTATCATTACTTAATTGCACCCCACTATATATATGCCGTTATATCCAACATAAGCCATTTTTCATTAGATCTATATGTATTGAATTGGCATGCTACAGTCAGGTCCATAAATATTGGGACATCAACACAATTCTAATCTTTTTGGCTCTATACACCACCACAATGGATTTGAAATGAAACAAACAAGATGTGCTTTAACTGCAGACTTTCAGCTTTAATATGAGGGTATTTACATCCAAATCAGCTGAACGGTGTAGGAATTACAACAGTTTGTACATGTGCCTCCCACTTTTTAAGGGACCAAAAGTAATGGGACGATTGGCTGCTCAGCTGTTCCATGGCCAGGTGTGTGTTATTCCCTCATTATCCAATTTACAAGGAGCAGATAAAAGGTCCAGAGTTAATTTCAAGTGTGGCATTTGCATTTGGAATCTGTTGCTGTCAACTCTCAATATGAGATTCAAGAGCTGTTACTGTCAGTGAAGCAAGCCATCATTAGGCTGAAAAAACAAAACAAACCCATCAGAGAGATAGCAAAAACATTAGGTGTGGCCAAATCAACTGTTTGGAACATCCTTAAAAAGAAAGAATGCACCGATGAGCTCAGCAACACCAAAAGACCCAGAAGACCACGGAAAACAACTGTGGTGGATGACCGAAGAATTCTTTCCCTGGTGAAGAAGACACCCTTCATAACAGTTGGCCAGATCAAGAACACACTCCAGGAGGTAGGTGTATGTGTGTCAAAGTCAACAATCAAGAGAAGACTTCACCAGAGTGAATACAGAGGGTAAAACCATTAGTGAGCCTCAAAAACAGGAAGGCCAGATTAGAGTTTGCCAAACAACATCTAAAAAAGCTGTTCTGGAACAACATCCTATGGACAGATAAGACCAAGATCAACTTGTACCAGAGAGATGGGAAGAGAAAAGTATGGAGAAGGAAAGGCACTGCTCATGATCCAAAGCATACCACCTCATCAGAGAAGCATGGTGGTGGTAGTGTCATGGCGTGGGCATGTATGGCTGCCAATGGAACTGGTTCTTTTGTATTTATTGATGATGTGACTGCTGACAAAATCAGCAGGATGAATTCTAAAGCGATTCAGGCAATATTATCTGCTCATATTCAGCCAAATGCTTCAGAACTCATTGGACAGCGCTTCACAGTGCAGATGGACAATGACCCGAAGCATACTGCGAAAGCAATCAAAGAGTTTCAAAGAGTTCAAAGGGAAAGACGAGGAATTTTATGCAATGGCCAAGTCAATCACCTGACCTGAATCCGATTGAGTATGCATTTCACTTGCTGAAGACAAAACTGAAGGGAAATTGCTCCAAGAACAAGCAGGTACTGAAGACAGTTGCAGTAGAGGCCTGGCAGAGCATCACCAGGGATGAAACCCAAAGTCTGGCAATGTCTATGTGTTCCAGACCTTAGGCTGTAATTAACTGCAAAGGATTTGCAACCAAGTATCAAAAAGTGAAGGTTTGATTTATGATTGCTAATCTGTCCCATTACTTTTGGTCCCTGAAAAAGTGGGAGGCACATATACAAACCGTTGTAATTCCTACACTGTTCACCTGATTTGGATGTAAATACTCTCAAATTAAAGCTGAAAGTCTGCAGTTAAAGCAGATCTTGTTTGTTTCATTTCAAATCCATTGTGGGGGTGTATAGAGCCAAAAGATAAGAATTGTGTTGATGTCCCAATATTTATGGACCTGACTGTATGTATCAATCTGTTAATTTATTGACATCTCCCCAGGCGCTCATTATTCCATGGCTATTTTTCCCTTTTCCATCATTTCTTCCTATTCTCTTCTTTTTCTCTCCTCTTTTTCATCCCTTTCTTTCTCTTTTGTTTTTCTTACTCTTTTTCTATTTTCCATTTTTTCTTTTCTCTTCTTGCATCTGCAACTATCACACTCACGCGGTGCTGGCTGCTCCCCCTGCGCCTTTTCAACATACACGTCCCTTCTTGCCATCTTCTCACCGCCCACTAGATGTCTCTTGCCTCCAGGCTGGGTGATGTGCCCACCACCCGGAGGGTAGACTCCGCCAGAGGGTGCCTTGGACGGCCACAACGACCTCCTTGGGCCCCTCTGTGTCGGAACAAGCTTTTTTCTCTGCAGACTTCCGTCCGCCTCAACACTTCCGCCGGTGGGAGTCTGATGCATGACGTCATCCCACCCGATCTGGGCGGGGTGTCGCCGCACTCCGCTCCCCTGGAGGGATGCCCGGCATCCGCCATGCGGGCTTCATTGCCCATCAACACGCAGATGGCCGGCACCTGTTCTCCACATACCCGATTGGCTACCAGTGGAGATACACTTCCCCATATATGCAGGTCAGTAATACATCTACTTTCATTCAGCCCACACCTCTGCTGATTCACCACCGTACCAGACCTAGGTAACTATGGCATACTTTTATTGGGAACCATCTGTCCTCTATATTTTCGCCATACCACCATTGATCAACTTTGCTGATTCAACTTGATATGCCTACTTCTTTTCTTTACCCTGATACAATCTGAAACCTCTCCCCCTAATGTTTTTTGTTTTTCCCTTACATTCCATATAGACATAGTTTCTCACCCTTATACATTTGATACATTTGCCTATATAGTGCTCTATCCCCACTCAAATTGACTTAAAATTGTCCTGTCCTTTTCTTATATACTCTTCAACATATATCCTGACTGCGGTTTTGCACTTGTTGTGTCTTTAATAAAAAACCCCAGTCCATATTCCCAGTTATACTAGTCTTTACCATTTATATTTGATACTGCTGCGTTTGCCAACGATACCTTCTGGGGACTTATTTTGCTTAACTTACCTATATTGAAATGGCCCCCTCTTTTTGCCATTGGGCAATGCAGATATCCCTCTAGGGATTCGCACTGCCCATGTAACCTTGTACATCCTCATCTGTTAACCCTTGGTCGCTGAATTTTGCATTCGACTTTACCCTAATATTGCTATCAAGTTGACTCTCCGCTTTCCTGTGTTGGCCAGTGGCGATGTGGTATAAATTATGGCTCCCAATTTCCCCTCTCTCTACACCATTATACATTCTACACTTTCTGACATATGTATGTATATGTTTTTATCTTTATTTAGCTTATTCATACACCACTATTGTGGTCAGCTGGCATAGCCACCTGTCCCCCCTTGTGGTCGCACTACCACACATCCATTCCTGAATTGGCTCAGACAGTCAATCTGGTTCGGTGACTGGCCTCTCTCCATCTTATTGGCCCTGGGCTATATGTAACCTGCGTAGTGAGTGCCACTCAGTATTGACGTAAGTGTGTTTTCTCCTCTTTTCCTGTGGAAAGCACCTCTACTACTTCTTATACATTTTTATTATTTTGCATGCCAAATGACTGTGGTTGTTTCTTCAATATGTCATGCTTTATCTACAGATAGAATTTACTTTTTCACTCTCAATGCAATTACCACCTGAAGAAGGATTTTAACTCTGAAACATGTCGGAATGACCATGGAACTTGCCCCTGGATCCCACTTCATTGTGGTCACTTAGGTGTCCAACTCCCATGCATTGAGTTCTAAATTGATACTGTACTTTATTGTGGCACTCAATTGTTGTAAAATGCTTTTGTATAATGTTTTTATATGCTTGTACCCCCGACATATGGTATATTTCCATGTCTACTTCCATGCTCTGTAATGGATACATGAAAATACCTTTTTATGGTTAACATCAATAAAAATAAATTTTTTTACATCACCTTCCTACCTGTTTCTCTACTCCCTCTGCCCTAAAAGTCCAAGGGGATTTCTTTGTTTATGAGACAATTCTTTTATTGAACTGTACTTTATTTGCCAGAACAGGGCGACTTACCAACATCCCGCCTGTTGTACTTCACTTGATTAACAAGAATCTTGTTACGGGGGCGTGGCCTGGCCAGCGAGGAAGACAGATGCAGGTAGGAGAGGCTCCGTCTGAGGGAAAACGAATCCGCAGGCATCCTTCATACAGGAGACGAATTCCAAGACAAAAACCTCCCCATCACATTGCAAAGACCCCAAGCTACCAGGAAAGTGCATTTTTGAAAAGCGGCCTAGGCCGCTCTTAAAGCACCGGCCTAAATTTTTGGCCCGCCGGAAGGCGCGCGCGAGCGGCGTTCATCCCAGCAGCCTCAGACAGCCAAAACCAGTCATCCGGGCACCTAGGCAGCACCCCACTGCCCCGAGCCTCTCCTCACACAAGAAAAGCAACCCATTTTTCCCAGTAACTCGGGGGGGCTCCCCCTCCGCAGATGGCGGCCTAGACCCCATGCTCCGTCACTCTGTAGCCGTCCGCAAGCCTCCCCTGGGCCGAAACAGACTGTCATCACGCGCTAAAGGATGGGGAAATCAGATTCCGCCCGCTCCAGGTCGCCCAGGGCATCCGACACGCAACTAAGCGCTAATATCCCTGCAATGTTCCGCTCCAGAGAGGAATCTCAACCGCAGGCCTCAAGCCAGGGCCTGGAGGTGAGTCACAGCACCCACACGCTGCAACCTAATCCTCACCACAACATGACAGTACCACCAGCTCAAACAACAACTCCAGCAGCCTCATCACCACAGGCCATCTGCATGGAAGACCTCAGGGGGATAGCAGCCGACATCAAAACCACCCTATCTGCAGCCATAGCAGACCTGAGGTTTGACATGCAAGCCATAGCAAGCCGCATGGAGGACATAGAAGACTCAGTGGACAGACATGAGACAATTATCATGGCCCACAGTCGCACAATGTCAGCTCAAACATCGCAACTGAGGGACATACACAGAAGCATTGAAGATCTGGAGAACAGATGCCGTAGACACAACATCAGAATCAGGGGACTGCCAGAAACGGTAGACAGCGATCAAATCGCACAAGCATCATCCTCCATTTTCAACGACTTGTTGGGCAGACCCCCTGAAACAGCGGTTGAATTTGAACGCATTCACCGAGCCCTACACCCCAGGGGTAGAGAAACCGACCCCCCCAGGGACATAATCGGATGCTTGGTTGTTTTATGCCTGAAAGAGGACATAATGAGACAAGCCAGACTCCGGGGTCGCACAATTCACCAAGGCAATGAAGTGAAATTATTCCAAGACCTTTCTCCCATAACCCTAAACAAACGCAGGGCCCTCAGACCCTTACTGGATAACCTCAGGGATCGTAACATACCCTACAGGTGGAAGTTTCCCTTCTGCCTACAAGCTGGCACTGGAACCAGAGTAGCTTATCTCAGATACCAGGAGGACATCCATGAATTCTGCGATACATTGGGGATACCACGTGTGACCGTTGAAAACTGGTCACTTGATCGCAATCCCCCCTCCCTACATCAGGAAGAACCGATGGAGGTAAACAGAAGGGACTCGACACTCACACGCGGAAGACGCAGACGATTTTCCAACCCCTCTCCGTCTCCAGCACACAGACGCTCAATCAGAGATGGAAACATCCCGGCCTCTCCGGCACACAGGAGACCCAGAAGAGACTAACACCTCCCCACAACATCATACCGGAACCGACGAATATACAAAACCTACGAAGTCTACAATCAACCACAGGTCACCTCCTTATACCCACTAATCCCTCTGCGCACTCTCAAGGAAACAACATACCCACATCTATACATATCCCTACCTTTGGGAAAGAACTGTCGCTCCAGCCTCTCCTACAAACCTAACCGAAGCAAGACACTACCCTTCGAAACAAGCCTTTAGCAGAGGAACCTGCTCTCGCTCTCTTCCTCTCTTGTTGTTCTTTTCTTCTTTTACTTGCAGACTCTACCTCCATGGAGGAAAGCTACAGGTACCACCCGGATGCAGTCGGAACCATCCCCTCCGTTTACATCGAAGACCCCGCAGTGTAACTAACCAACTCTCCAAACTCGAGAAGTGGCAACAGACCAAAGTCCCACTCTGCATAACGGTAAGACCAAACCACACTCATACCTTGCCTGCAGCTCTCACACAACCGTCTGTGCAGGATGCGAACACGGTTCTCAACAGACATGATCACTTGAAACGGCACCCACAAAGACAGAGATTATGCAGCTCCGACGTGGTGACTTAAGACATGTGTGAATTTTACACAATACGCCATAGACTGCCCATCTCATATATAGCAAGGTTCCTCTAGATCCACACTCGACCAACACATACCCATAATGATCCTCTAAGTTCTTGCAAGGTCTCGATATCTTTGGACATTGACCCGAGAACTTGCCCCCTATCAGCTTCCCCGCCAGGAAGTAAGTACATGGAGCCGACACCAGAAATCCTTGACCAACTACCTCTCCCCTTTACTCCAATACCAACACCTGCCCAACCACACCACCCCACTAGCGCTGATTCAGCAAATGTGTTGAGACAGAGACTCGGCCACACTATTGCTTCTCTCGGGGTTGGTCGGAACTATGCCTGCCCGATGTGCCACAATCCACTTCCAGACCCGAAGGGCACCACCAGTATCCAGTACTCACAACTTGGGTCAGAGACTTGTTTATTGGAACAGTGGGGAAGGGGGGGGTGGGGCCCACTCGCCCCCCCCTCCCTTCACTCCCACACCTGTGGAACATTCCAGTTATTATTCGTAGTTTCTGTTTAAACTGCACTCTCTCACATTTTGAAACTCAATGCCTGTTACCGCATATGTGATCTTTGTTAAATCCTTAGGTTTATTATGTGTTAGATAACAGGGTCCTGCCTCCTGCACTGGGAACCTAGCCTCATAATGGGACGAAAACCTACCCACGCTAAAAGTCTAGACTCCTCTTCTCCTAACTGATCAATTTCCATAACCATTTCACCATGTCCCAAGAGGACCTCCAGTGGAGAAGGCCAGTCACCCCATCTGGTTACTCTGTTTGTTTGTTTGTTTGTTTAAATGCTACATTGGTTTGGTATCTGCCATTCTTAGCCACTCCCGGTAAACCATCTGCTGAACCCCCTAATAATATTAATAATATTATTATAATTCTACCTACATCCACCTTATCTTAAAGCCGATACAGCTACCCTTCCTATGTTCTGTCCACGCCAGGTCAACGATCTCTACCGTAGTTAGACAAGTGATCCCCCCTTCAGCCCACACACGTCCGCCTGCCATAATTCCTTACACGCCCCAGGCATACTACACTTTGCTGCACATACACCCCCACATTGCAATATATATGCTAGTCCCACACCCCCACACGCATTGACACCTCGGACTAGAGCCAGACACCCCGATACTAAACAAATTGTCCCCCCCGTCTGCACTCAACAAAAATCCTGCCTCGCAAGCGGAACCCCAGTGCCCACTCCCATGGGGACCCTCTCACCGCCTCTACACTCCGGCTATTCCCCACATCCTCACCGACCTAAACCACCATTTGCAACCCGCAGATCAATGGCTTGCATAACTGAACCCAAAGAATACCCTCTCATGGCCCTACTCCCACGCCATTAGCAGTTTCACTAGGACGGGCGGAGTGACGGCCCTCCACACTTCATACATACCACATTCTCTCCGACCGCCTCCCGTGCCTGCCTTCCAATCGCTTCCAAAACTGTCCATTTCACACCCCTTCAACAGCGCAGTTTCACAGAACTGCGTTGACACACAGGCGACACCTGTACACACGGCGAACTAGCTGGTCTAGCTTCACCGCCGCCTTACAGATACCTTCATCCACATCATCCGCGATCAAAACTCAAGACACCCTAAGCAGCGCAAGCACATAACCTCCCCCTCCTCTCCTAACCAACCCGCACACCTAAATTTCCCTCCCTGGTAGAGACACCCCTTAACTTCTAAGCGCCCCCACAGAATACCAAACATGCAACGCCCTAACGCTTGCCCCCCGGAGGCAACTCTAAAAATCCTCTCACTGAATGTTAAGGGTCTTAACACCCCTGAGAAGAGATCCCAACTTCTATTATACCTGAAAAAGGCTAAGGCGGATATCGCCTTACTGCAAGAAACACACTTCAAGACACATCACATACCGAAACTGAAGAACAAGGATTATCCTATTTCTTTTCATGCCTCTAACCCCTTAGCCAAAACCAAAGGGACCTCCATCCTCATAGCAAAACATCTTCCGCTTGAGATCTCAGACACCCTTCTAGACGTTAACGGACGTTACTGCTTCATCAAGGGCAAGTTATGGAATGGGCCTATAACCATTGCGAACGTATATAGCCCCAACGTTGGCCAAAATAGCTTCTTTAACAACATAACGCTCCAACTCTCCTCCTTTAAGTCAGGCATTCTATTAATAGGAGGAGATCTCAATGTCGCCCTGAACCCCCTAGAAGACACCTCATCGGGTACATCCTCACTCACCTACAAAGCCCTCAAACGCATTAAATCACAACTAAACACACTCCTACTCCATGACACCTGGAGAACACCCCCACACAAAAGACTATAATTTCTACTCCACCCCACACAATAGATACTCCAGACTCGATTACATATTCATATCGCAAAACGACCTCTCCCTTCTCACCAAAGCCCAAATTGAGCCACAATTCCTCTCGGACCACAACCCAGTCACGGCAACCCTAGCCTTCCCAGAACAGACTAAATCTCAATACATTTGGAGACTAGACCCCTCTCTACTGACAGACCAAGCTATTTTATCTGATATCACAACACAACTGCAATACTACTTCCGCACCAATGACAGCACTAAAGTGTCACTCATATCCCAATGGGAGGCACACAAATGTGTAGTGAGGGGTCTACCCATCCAAAAAGCGACTGCAAGGCGGAAACACCGAAATAAGACAACATAAGAAATCCTCACCAGAATACGAACTCTGGAGGCCACACACAAAGCATCGTTAGCTAAACAAACCCTAGAAAGACTTGAAGAGGCAAGAGGGGAACTAGGAGACATGATGCACAAACACATACAAAAACGATATACCCTCTCACACAAACTCTTTTACGAACATGGGAACAAGAGTGGCAAACTCCTCGCCCATGCCCTGCAAGCCAAAAAAGCCTCAACCTCAATAAGGGCCATTCGGGATAGCCAAGACAACCTATTGTCCAGGAACGCGGACATTGCGAAACAATTTGCTTCCTATTATGCGAGCCTCTATAACCTCCCCCAAGCCCCCAAACCAAAAGGAAACCCCAAGCCTAGAAGTGAGATAATCCAGGAATTCTTAGCACAACACGGTCCAACGCCCATCTCCTCAGTACAAAAGAAAGAGCTAGACGAACCCATTACGAAAACCGAACTTCTCCTAGCCCTAAAACAAATGAAACATGGCAAGAGTCCAGGCCCTGACGGGCTTTGCCTTTCTTATTACAAAACTTTTCAGGACCCCCTAACAGCCCCATTCCTTAAAACCTTCAACCACCTCGTTACTCCTGACATTTCCCCCCAAAACTTACTAAACACCCACATCTGCCTAATCCCTAAGGCCGGCAAAGATGTAGAAAGAACTGCCAGCTATAGACCTATTTCCCTCTTAAACACAGACATAAAGCTATACGCCAAAATACTCTCGAATCGCCTCCTTCCCATTCTCAATAATACCATAGCCAAGGACCAAGTGGGGTTTATCCCTGGAAGAGAAGCCAGAGATAATACCTTAAAGGCAATCAACTTGCACCACTGGCTCACCAAATCCAAAACTCCAGGTTTTTTTCAATCCTTAGATGCTGAGAAGGCGTTCGACAGGATGGCCTGGGACTACCTATATATGGTTCTAGATAAGATGGGCCTGGGACCAAGATTGCTCAATAGCATCATGGCGCTCTATTCCAACCCCAAGGCTCAAGTCCGCGCTAACGGCACCCTGTCGAGCGCCTTCCCCATCTACAACGGCACCCGACAAGGCTGCCCCCTCTCCCCCCTGCTCTTTGTCCTCACCCTAGAACCCTTCCTAAACATGGTCAGAGCCAACGCAAGCATACACGGAATAGCCACCAAAGGCAAACACTACAAAATAGCGGCATATGCCGACGATATCCTTTTATTCCTCTCCCAACCTGTCATCTCCATACCTAACCTTTTATCGGACTTTGACCTCTACCATTACATCTCACACTTCAAAATCAACTACGACAAATCCCAAGCGCTAAACATATCACTCCCGGACGATCTACTCACACAATGCAAACGCAATTTCGCCTTTAAGTGGAACGAAAATGCGATTACATATCTAGGAATCCAAATCCCAAAACAGCTCTCTAACCTATACAACTTTAACTTCCCGCCAGCAGTCAAAGCCATCGCCATTGACATGAAACGCTGGGACAAAGCCAACTTCTCCTGGTTTGGTAGGGCCGCCATCATTAAGATGAATGTCTTACCACGCCTCCTCTATCTTCTACAGACAATACCAATCTCTTTGCCCAAGACCCTCTTCGACTCGATTAAAAAAATGTTCAGAAACTTCATTTGGAACCACAAAACCCCTAGGGTAAGCTTTCCACAACTTTCCAAACCTAAATCTAAAGGAGGGATTGGCCTCCCTGACATACACATATACTACCTTGCATGCCACCTACAAAGGATACTCGATTGGCACTTGCACTACCAAACCAAAGATTGGATAGCTCTGGAACACTCTTTCTCCACAACTCCCGCTTCCCAAACCCCGTGGTTAAAGAAAAGCCACCGACCCCCTGAACTTACCTCTCACCCCACAATAGGCCCCACGATTCTCGCCTTTGACACGGCAAACCTGAGGCACAAGATCTCAGCCAACCCAGGCCCTCTAACCCCGCTTCTCCAAAACCCAATCTTCCCCCCAGGCATGTCACCCCACCCACTCTCAAAACACCAACCACCAACGGCGCTACGACTACATCACATCATGGAAAACGGAGTCCTACGGGACTGCACCCATATCAACACAATCCTGGAGACTAGATGCCTAGACCCATATAGCCATGCACAAATCCAACATCTAATTTCCAGTCTAAAACCCTGCACTAACCTAACCAAGGATCCCACTACATTCGACTCACTATGCATGGAGGGAGAACCACTAAGACACGCTATTTCCCTGCTGCACAACATACTTTGGGAATCCACCCCGCTGTGCTCCAGCAAAGCACAAGAGGCCTGGGCATGCTCGCTCCAAATCAACATCCCTGAGGAAGACTGGGCTACCATTTTTCGGCACGTCCATAAGGGATCCCTGAACGTCTCCATTCAGGAGAACAATTACAAACTAGCTTCGCGCTGGTACCGCACCCCCACAATATTGCACAAATACAACAAAAAAATCTCGGACAAATGCTGGAGATGCTCGCATTACCAGGGCTCTCTCCTCCACATATGGTGGGAATGCCCTGCGATTCAACCCTTCTGGCACCACGCACACGACCTGGTCCGCACCACGACCACACACAATTTAAACTTCACTCCCGGACAATACTTTCTTCATCATCAAGAGGATGCGAACCCCTCCTATCACAAATCCCTAGCGATGGCTATGGTTAATGCTGCCAAATTGTGTATCCCTAGATTCTGGGGTACCACTAAAACTCCTACCCTAACAGACTGGTTTAAACAAATCGATAAAATTGCAGAAATGGAGGAACTCATTGCAATCACCCGAAATTCTCCACACCTATACATAAAAAGATGGGCTTGTTGGATACACTTTCAATCATCGGACACATACAAACAGTCTTTAAATACCACATAAGTGTCAAACCGAACCCACCCCCACGCCAAGCTCCTCTACCCAACGACTTCTTACCCCCCCTGACCTATAAGTCAACACAGAATCGTCTGGCCCTGTAATCCCAAACGAAGGCTCCCCTTGTCACACACACCCTCGAATCTCCTGCCTTTACACATGCGCCCATCTCTACACAACCTCATTAATGAATAACCAGGGTTCGCTCTAGTCTCCTACCCACCCCCCCACCCCCACCCCCCCCACCCACTACACCTAAAACTTACCGCCCATTAGCCCACCACCCCTAACCCCCCTCCATCGCCTCGCGCTAGACGCGGCGGCACTAGTGCTTGCTCTCCCAACCGATAAATCTAAAAACAAACCCCATTAAATTACTCACACAACCCACCTTAAACATCACTGAAGGGTTCTATTGCATTGGATAAGGTCATTGTATGTTCCATTGTTCGCTACCTGTTATGTTATAACACTGTGACGTACATTATTCTACGGATATTTGTAATGTTCTCTTCATATTCAATAAAGCTTTGTTGGAAAAAAAAAAAAAAGAATCTTGTTACTGTTGTCATCATCATCAAAGTTGGGCAGTGACACCTCACCTCCCCCTACCACAGCTTGATCCCCGATGGGGTGGCGGGAGGCACGGAGAGGTACTCGCCCTCCAAAATGTATTGCATATGTCTCTTACTTCTATACTTGCCAACTGTATGACAAATCTGTTATGTAAACCCCTGTAAACATATTATAAAATTAATAAAAACTATTGGAAATAAATCTATACAAACCATTCTCTCCAAATTTGTATGGCAGGGTAAAAAAGGCAGGTGTTCACATGCAAAACTAGTAAAAAATTGTCTGGCGGGACGAACTGGCTATGTGGATTTCCAAGACTATTACCTGGCCTCAGTACTCACACAATTAAGAGAGTGGTTCCTCCCTTCCCCCACAACACTATGGGGGAATATAGAAGCCTCCAAAATACCTGGAGGCAACCTATATCTTTGGTTACTCTCTGTTACACTGGGAGCTAAGCTACCGACGTATATATCCCAAATCATATTGGCAACAACTAAAGCTTGGAAATCACTAAAAAAGCTTGGCTCTATTCACCCCCTAAATTCCACTCTCAAAATCCCATTAGAAACCCTACAAAAGGTTATTGACTCAACATCTTATAAAAAATGGTAAGCAAAGGGATTACAGTACATAAACGATCTGTTTGACACTGAATTGTTCAAATCTTTCCCCACCTTTAAAAAGAATACCAATTATCTAATTCTGACTTATTTCTATATCTCCGTACTCATCATTGGGCATATAAGCTCCCAAATTGGCCTGACAAAATACCCCAGTCAGCCTGTATATTTCTCAATGCTCCCTTGCAACACAAAAAAAGGAATATCAACTTTCTACAACCTCCTCCAACAAAAAGAATATATTCAATAAAACTAACCCCCTACATAGATGGGAATCTGACCTAGGCTCAACATTCAATGAAGAACAATGGGCTACAGCCTGCAATTCTATATACAAAGCCACATGTTGCACCACATTGTGGGAACTACAAATCAAAATATCACAACAATGGTACCTTACCTCGGATAAGTTGTCTAAATTCCATAAATATTTAGATGATAAATGCTGGAGGGGGTGCGGACAGAAAGGTGACATGTTACACATATTCTGGGATTGTCCTAAATTGGCACAATAAAGGATAGAAATTTTCCACTTACTTTCTGAAACCACCCAACTGCATATACCCCCACAACCTACCCTAGCCCTTTTATCTCTGGGAATATAACATTACCCAAAACACATTAGACATACTTTAACCCACATTTTACTATCAGCAAGACTCAATATTACTAGAAAATGGAAGAACCCTATCCCACCTAACCTATTGGAAGTGATAGATACAACCCATGTACATTTTACGCATGAACATACACTTGCATTGAAACACAAACACAGAGAACATATATCTCATCTATGGTACCAATGGTTAGGCTGGTGTAATGCCTCAGGGCATTTGTCCCTTACAACCATCACAAACACTACCAGTAATAGCACTTCAAACCCGTGATGCTCCAAATCTCTCACTTTAAAGACTATCCTTATAAATCTCTGACTGAACAGTACACAGCACACTATCAACAAACCCTTCAAAGGGAGGCAAGAGGTTTCCATCCCCAACACAGTGTTGATCCCGATGCGGTGATGGGGCTGGTAGACCAGTCCTCTGAGGGACCAGACTCTAAGTACTCAAGCATCTTTCTGCTTATGGAGATGGCACAGTACAACCTAGACGCATGTCTACATGTAAATCCTTATACATATATATATATATATATGTACTACTGTGGATACACTGTATAACAGAAATATGTTGGCATGTTATGTTAAGACTCGTATTATCACTCTAACATTCTTATATCATTTGACTTATATTGTTACAAATGTATGTTTTATATATATATATATATATATATATATATATATATATATATATATATAAACTATTGAGAAGAAAAAAACTTTATTAAAGTGTAGTGCCCCCATAGTGCAGGTGCGTTTTTCTAGCAGGTTTTTGGCTAGGAAAGGTAAATTTAGTAAGGCCTGACTGTAATGCGCAGGCCTGGGTGTTTTAATCTGAGCTGGGAGGAGAGGCTCAGGGAGGATTGGGTGGACTAAACAGATGAGGTCACCAGAACCTTCCTCTCTGTATCCAGACACCTGGTGTTGGTCTCTGGGCGAAAGCTGGAAGATAGGTGGAGCCATCTGAAGTATTCTAAGGAGCCCTGACCAATCCCCATGCAGGGTTGTCAGGGGGCAGGCCTCCTTAAATACTCAGAGTCAGCCCGATCTGGGGGGAGTAGTACACTAAAAAACACATTCAGACTTTCTCTGAAGCAGCCTATTGATCTGATTACAGCTCTTACTGTACTGTTACTTAATGAAAACATTTCCATAGGCAAGTTAAACCGCTTTTCCTCCAGGTGTGAAGAGATCTTAAAGTGCACAACTTTGCACCAAGTTTACTATTTGGGCCATTTATGGATTCACAGAAGGTGCTTTCCCTTTAGCCTCTACTCAACGGGGCATACATTTAGTATAGTAACCCTCCTCTACACAGCTTAGCATTTCTATGAGATTTCACCGTTTTAGTTTATAGTTCCTTCCAACACAACCGGTATTTGAGATAGAGTTTTGGTATATTAAGTAATACTCTCAAAATTAGCCTGTGTTCCCTCTATTTAAGTGTACAAATGATGATGTTTCTATACTGTAGCACTCTAGCTTCCACTGCTGCCCTCTCACCCCTGTGGCACAGTGTGATCCCAGCGGCGGCCCCAGGGTCTGAGTGCGCAGCGTGTACACGATCTAATAATGAGGTCGCAGACTTGCCATGACCGCAGTGCATCCTAAATAACTATGGAAGTTTTGTATCCCATTAACTCACTTTTTTTGTAAAGCTATATGGTATAACGCGCCCATGTATTGTTTCTTTTACTTTTCAAGAAAAATATTGAACAAGAAAATTTAGTACAGTAATTTTTTCCTCAATACTGAGTTCCCCCATACCCCACATTAATTTAAATACCCTTCTCTGCACTTTCTCCAGTTTCACAACACTCTTTTTGTGAGCTGGTACCAGAAATTGAACAGTATATTCAAGATGAAATCTTTATATAGGGGCAATATTATGTCTCTCTCTTGAGACTTTGCCTCTATTTATACAAGAAAATATCAAGTTCATTATAGAAGCAGCAAATTGGCATTGCATGCAGTTAGTAAATTTGGCCAAAAAACGGTTTCATTCAGTGGGTGACCGTGTCTACCACCTCCTGCCCAACATCCCTTCTTTGAAACATTGAAGGAACCTGGCAAAAAAATTGTTAGCTGAACAGCAGTTACATGCAATCAGATGCAGCTCCAGTTTTGTTATTTTGACTGGGGCTGGCTGTCAACCGATGGGGCATGCTGTATAGCATGGATGCAGGAATCTAAAAGGCTGCATGCACATGGCCGTAGGAATTTTACTGATCATATAGGCAAGGATTTTCTGGAACATAAGCTCCTGGCTAAACAATCAGAAAAATGCTTGCATCTAGAAACATTTTTAAATGTGGAAAATTGTAGTTCCATAACCCCCTGATTTTTTTTCAATACCAGAATGGACTTTTTGCATCTATGAATATGTATATACATGCATTTACACTTATAAGCACATAAAATGCATGTTCTCAGAAGCCTATCTTTCAATATTTGATCATGGATCCAAATGCAGTGCATGTTTATGCATGTGCATGCACGCTCTCATTGAAAAAATACACCTGCATTCCGATCTGTAGACAAAAAATACATTTTTTTATGCTCGTATGCATGAAGCCTATGTGTATGGCGAGCATAAATCTAAATTCTACTAACCAAATTCATGGCATTTGTTTATGATGCACAGAGCTTTCCCAAACTAAGGCCCCTTTCACACGGGGCAGACTCCATAATGTGCATCTGCCTGCTCAGGAGGGATCTCTCCGCTGATCCCTGATGAGCAGGCAGATGACAGGTCCATGTCCGCTCCACTATGCAGAGTGGACACAAACATAGCCCCGCTGTTCTCTATGGGGTGGTTGCATGTAAACAGACCACCTGTCCATTTCCATCCAACTTTCATCCAATCCTCCGGACGGATGGGGAATGGATCCCCCATCTGTCTGTTTTTGGCAGACAGGATCGGATCAGATGCCGGCTAGGGTTGCCACCTCATTCCTTTAAACCGGAACACATATTATTTACACAGGTTCTGTGGCTAATTAAGGTGGTAATTAATCTCACTTGGTGCCTTATGTGTATTAAATTAGCCTCAGAACCTGTGTAATTTATATGTGTTCGGGTTTAAAGGGATGAGGTGGCAACAATAATGCCGGCGGGTGTCAGCAGACACATGCCCGTCAACATCCACTGCTCCATATATTTAGATCTATTTTAATAATTTGTTTTGCTTACATTACAATTACAACACAAAAGAGTATGTGTAGGAAAACAGCTAATTACACAGCTGAAATGTTTATTTGCAAACTGTCTTACCTGCTAAAATATGGGTGTAAATTAGATCACAAGATTCAACATACAATTAAGATCCCATACACACTATACAACTTTTGTTGTCTGATTTCCTTTAGATTTACCAAAACCATGTAGTGCAAGGGCCTGCCTGATTGCATACAAATTGAAACTCTTAAGCCTCATACACACAGTTCGACGGTCGTATGCAAATGGTCATACGACTGCTCGTTGTATGATCATCCAACCATTAGTATGCACGATTAAAACAGCCTACGTACAACAGAAGTTGTATGAGCAAACTATAAAACTTTGGTAGTACCAACAAGCGGTCGTACGACCGTTGTGTCGGGTGTACAGAGAAGTAGGTCCAACATGTTGTACTGCTCAAAACACGTATGCTCAGAAGTCAGGAACGGCCGGACGCTAATTACATACTGAACTTTCTCTGTATATGTTCATAACACATCACTACGTTCAGCTTGGTCGTACGATCGTGTAGTGCATGTCAGTACGCAAGTTACGTGATCCAACATACGATTTGGTCCATTCGATCGTACGACCATCGAACCGTGTGTACAAGGCTTAAAGGCCCGCACACACGGTACAATTATCGGCCTAAAATTGTCGTACGACAACGTGTCATCCGATAACCGATTCCATTAGTACATTCGACAGCCGATTTTTAATTATCGTCCATCAAAAGTTATGTGAGCAGACTAGAAAACTTTTGTCTGCCGAGAAGGCATCATCCGATTTTGAGCTTGTCTGTACAGAAGTTGGACAAACAAAATTTGTAAGTACAAACACTCATGTTCGGAACCCAGGAACGAGCTGGAAGTGTTCAGTCGTGTAAACAGGAAATTAGCGGAAGGGGCCCAAAGGGTGACACACGAAAACTGAACTTCCTTTTTACACACTAGTAGCACGTCACTACTTTTGCATTTGTCAAATGATAACTTTACTCCTGTCAGTACACTAGACAAGATCACGGACAGCCGATTTTGGGAAAAGTTGGACATGCGGTTGTATGACAATTGCACCGTGTGTATGAGGCTTAAGATCCCATACACACTATACAACTTTTGTTGTCTGATTTCCTTTAGGTTTACCAAAACCATGTAGTGCAAGGGCCTGCCTGATTACTTACAAATTGAAACTCTTAAGGTTTGACTTCATATTATATGGTTTTGGTAAATATAAAGAAAACTCTACAGAAAATTGTATAGTGTGTATCCAGCTTAAGAATATACTCAATAGTTTGCTTCATTGCCAGTCACAGAAGAATTTGTGGCTGTAGGGTCTCATTGCATGGAGATTAGAAGTGCTAGGGGTAGGGAATATTTTATTGCACCTGTGTATGCTGAGACTGGAATTGCTGAGGGTTGTTGTTCCTTATTAGCTGCACCGCTTCTGCCCATTGCTGTATTGGCCTGCACTGCAAAGACACTGCCAACAAGAGCTAGCTCTCTCTGGATCATTGGGAGCAATGGTTTTTGCAGTAACTCCGCGTATCATATTATCACACATTTTTATTCTGCTGAGTTGCTACTTATGTGTACTGTAGTGCTTAAGCTGAGATACTTCTAGGCTTTTCCTTCTGCACTATAGTGCTGCCCACTGTGATTCTGCTGGACTGCTCCTGCTGTACTGTGTTGCTGCCACTGTAATTCTAGTGGACTGCCGCGTTGCACCATATTGCTGAACTTTGGACTCATCAACATTTTGCGACCCCGTGATCCGGCTATTTGTGCCTGGCTGTAGCCCAGATTGTTACCGCTGGATTTACACCTTGTTGCTGTACTATATCGTCACCCTGTGATCCTGCTAATTGTCCTTGACTGTACTATTCTACTGCTCTGCATATCCATGGACCTAAACCCAGCTCCTTTAAACTTTAACCTTTAGATCATCCTCTTAACATTCCTTTTCTAGTAATACATTGTCTGTTTACTGCACCTCTTAATGGAGAACCCCTGGGCTCTGTTGCCCACACCTCAATTGTGATTACCCTTGTCACAATAAGAATTCAGCCAGTATTTCAGCTCAGACAATTATGCCAGATAATGTGAGGTTTATTTACTAAAGGCAAATACACTGTTCATTTTGCAATTTGGGAATTTGCCCCAGAGCTTAGTGAATGAGATGAAGGTGTGATGACATATTATCCAATCATGTACAAGCAAAAATGCCCTTTTTAAATTTTCCTTGCAATTTATTTTTTAGCAAAGTAAAATTTCACCACATTCACTGAGTTCTGGGGAAAATCCCCTTTCACAGTCCAACTTCCCTTGCAAAGTGGACAGCCAATTTGCCTTTAGTATATCAACCATCACCTCACAGTCTATGTGACAGCCAAAAGATCAGGTGCTCCGGTATTCTCTACAGGTCAAATTTAGTTTAATGCATTTTTAGTCATATTCTTAAAAAAGTACAAATGTCAACTGGTGTGGAGGACCATAACCCCTTCTATCCAACTCAGTATTAGAACCTTAGTTCGATTTTTATTTGTGTCTGTTTTTGGTGAGACTTTCCCTCTCTCCCTGTTGATCCCCAGCTGTTTCTACTGGTATTGGAAATGGGGTCTCAACAATAGCAACACAGACAGCACTGAAATCCCCTGTTCTATTAAAAAGAAAAGTATATATATTAGTAGTTTAGTATATTTTGCATATTATGTAAATATATATACACTGTGTGCAGAATTATTAGGCAAATGAGTATTTTGACCACATCATCCTCTTTATGCATGTTGTCTTACTCCAAGCTGTATAGGCTCGAAAGCCTACTAGTGATAAAAACTGAAAAGCCTCGGACAGTTCAGGAAGAAAACTGGGTAAAAAGGTTTCCTTTCCTTCAACGGATTATTAATACGTGTGGACTATATCCCACAACTACAGTAATTTGGTGTGGGGAAGAGTAATGACTCTACGTGTAGTGGATTATACGAATTAACCATCATCCGAAAGCTCGGATATGTCGAACCTCATTCTGTTGTACGTATTTCTCCTACTACACCAGTTTTATGAGTAAACGGATTATTAAGACGTGTGTCACATATATATAAATGTATTATACGTTTTATATGATTTGATGATTATATATATGAAAAGAAAAATTATCTTGTC
>BLSH010170292.1:37017-49779 GCA_018402905.1 Glandirana rugosa | reverse complement strand
CCTCACTGAAGAGTGTCTGGTGGATACTGGAAGGGTACTGACCTGGGCTCAGGGTTCTAGTGACTGTGTGCTGTACCCCTTGGGTGGACAAGACAGTAGTATTCCTGCTGAGTAGAGCTTCTAAGAAGGGGGCTCAGTCATTGTCATTTGTACTTGTTCCTGCATAGAGACTGCTCAGATAGACTTAGCAAGGTGGAGCATCCTTCTGCAAAGTATCAGGGAATCTGGAATATCCCATATCTTCCTACAACCCCAAGTTCTTCAGCAATAAAAATCTTAAAATACATCCCCTAGACTTGTTATGTTGCTGTGTGCCTGGCTGCATCTGCACTAACTTTGGGGAAGAACCGGTTAAATCACAGTTGCTCACTTAGAGCTCCCCTTCACCACCACAGAGGTGGCGACAACTTTGAAATTCCTGCCCAACAGTAAGAGCCCATGGCCACAACAGCTACACCAAAGCGCATTACTCTTGTGGCTGTTACTTGCACTGATATGCAGATACTTCAACTCTGTTGCCTCAGGTAGCTCAATCCCACAGAGAGCCCTCCTGGCCCATATTACAGTAGTCCTGAAAGAGGGAAAAGACCACACCCTGTCTTAAAACAACCTCCCTATTTCACTGCTAAAAGCAGCTTTGAAGATTTTGGCAAACAGGTTGAAGTGTCTTCTCCCAAAGGTGATACATCCCAACCAGATGGGCTTTGTTGTAGGGCAGGGACAATTCTACCAGGGCTATCCTGCTTATCCACTGGGCGTGTACACACCAAATGCTTCCACCCTATTTTTTGACCGACACTGACAAGGTGTTCGATCAAGTGGACTGGACCTATCTCATGGCTGTCTTGGAGAAACTCGGTTTGGGACCCCATATGCTGAGCTTGATCTCTGCTCTTTATAAGTCACCTACCGCCCAGGCAAAGGTTAATGGCACATTTTCCACACAGTTCCCTGTACGGAATGGCACAAGACAAGGGTGTCTACTTTCCCCACTTCTGTTTACTTGTTCTGGAACCTTTGCTTGGGAAAGTTAGAGCAAACCAGGACATTAGGTGTATAACTGTCTGCACTGTTGGACACAAGCTCTCGGCTTATGCAGATGATATTCTGTTTCACCTTGCCAGCCCCTTGTCTCTTTGCCTAACCTCCTGGGGGAACACAGACATTTGGCTTGGTTTCTAACTTTAAAACAAATTCTTCTAATTTGGAGGTCTTACCAATTACTCTGCCTTTCTGACTTTGCTTCCAATTTAAAAAGAGCCTTCTCCTTTCCTGGGCATCCTCTTCCTTAAAATATCTAGGGATTCAGCTTACCGACCAAGTAGACACTCTCTATATGAATAACGATGCCCCCCTACTGAGTACAGTACGGCATGACCTTCAGTCTTGGAACAGAACTTCCTTTACTTGGTTAGTGCGTACTAGTATAATTAAGATGACCATATTACCTAGTATACTATTTTTCCTGCAGATGGTATATGTGCCTCTAACCAAACCCATTTTTTTACAGCTTAAAAACCTGTTAGTAAAGTTTGTATGGAAGGAGCAGAAACCGCAAATAGCTATGAAAACTCTAAAATGCTCCAAGCAATCTGGGGCATTCAGTATACCTGACATACAGCAATTTTACAAGGTTGTTGCCCTTCGGGGGAATCTGAACTGGCAGTTTCATGATAAAACTTTGGGTCTCGCTGGAAAAATGTATGGCTGGGCACAATCCATCTTATGCCCCTTGATCACCATTGATGACTCACACCCTTAAGGTCTGGGATAGATTCAACCATTTATTCTCCCTGGCACCCCTTGTATCTCCATTTGTGCCAATAGGGGGCTCCCCGTGGTTTCCCCCGTAGAACGTTTAGCCTTCTTTGGTCCATGAACCTTTGATGGTAACATAAGTTGCTGTAAATGTATGGAGAATAGGGGACTGGTCCCACTTGAGACCCTTAGGGAGCAATATAGGAGCTTCCCTATAGACTTCTGGCGCTATCACCAACTCCACCATTTATTCTCTGGTCACGGTTATTCTCTACGAGCTATGTCTTATCTCACAGTTTGAGCTTCTCTGGAAGGCTAAGGAGCCTTTTTCACACATGATCTCTGAACTATATAGAATGCATATTCAACCACCCTAATGTGAAACCAGCACACATTTGGGAATGGGAGCTTGACCTCTAGTAAGAAGTTTCTGAGGAGCAGTTGCTGCACCTATACCAGTTGACCCACTCTAGCTCTATTGACTCTTAAAACACAAGAGAATAATTACAAACTACTGACGTGATGGTACCGTGTGCTCACTGCTCTGGGACAAGTTTATCCCTCGGCCTTGGACTGTTGATGAAGAGGCTGCGGTCAACAAGGCATGTTCCTCAGGGATGCAGGGGCGTATCATGAAATGATTGCGCCCGTGTACAAGAGCAAAGAGCGGGCCCCAGGTATAGATAAAGAAATCAGCGCGCCACTGCGGACAGTGGGCGTGGTTTAAATTGCGCTAGATATTGGGTGTGGCTTAAAGGGGTGTGGTTAAATAGAGCCTGAGATAACTTGCATAGTGCAGATTGTGGTAATGTTAAATAGGTAATGTACAGTGCGGAGTCTGCAGCGGTGGGTAGTATGTGCAGGATAGGAGTGTGGAGTATACAGCGGTGGGTAGTATGTGCAGGGAGAGGAATATGAGGTATAGGGCGGTAGGTAGTATGGGCAGGGAGAGGTGTATGGGGTGTAAGGCGGTGGGTAGTACGTGCAGGAGAGGAGTGCAGAGTGTACAGTGATGGGTAGTATGTGCATGGAGAGGGGTGTGGAGTATAAGGAGGTGGCTAGTATGTGCAGGGGTGGAGTGTATGGCGGTGGGCAGTATACGCAGATAAGGAGTGTGGAGTGTATGGCAGTGGGTAGTATGTGCAGGGAGAGGAGTGCGGAGTGTATGGCAGTGGGCAGCATGTGCATGGAGAGGGGTGTGGAGTGTATGGCAGTGGGTAGTATGCGCAGGAGAGGGGTGTGGGATGTATGGCAGTGGATAGTATGTGCAGGAGAGTTCTTTATTATTATTTTATTTATTTTTTTTACAATTTAATTAGCATTTTTTTTTCATTTTTCAAAATGTTTTTTTGGGGGCTAGGGAATGGTGTCAGTAGGGCAGTGGACTGTGTCCGTAGAGCAATGCATACTGTCATAAGAGAAGGACACGGGGCCAGAGGAGGACACAGAGGGGCCAGAGGAGGACACAGGGGGACCATCGGGGTGATCAGTGTACTAGGTGGGGGGCAGTTACAGCAGGACTGCTGTTAGAAATCATGGGGCCCCTACAGCCTACCTGATGGGGGCCCCCAGCTCCACCCCTGACCCCACATACCTGCCTAAAAGAATGCAGCTTTGTCTTCAAGGGGGCAAAATGGAGCACTGGTGCTCAGTTAGGGGATATGGGGGATCCTGATGCTTAGTGGGGAGAGATGGGGATCTTGGTGCTTAGTGGGGAGATGGGGGGTCTTGGTGCTTAGTGGGGGTCTTGGTGCTTAGAAGGGGAGATGGGGGGTCCTGGTGCTTAGTGGGGAGAGATGGGAGTCCTGGTGCTTAGTGGGGAGAGATGGGGTCCTGGTGCTTATTGGGGAGAGATGAGGGTCGTGGTGCTTAGTGGGGGGTCTTGGTGCTTAGTGGGGAGGGATGGGGTCCTGGTGCTAAGTGGGGGGTCTTGGTGCTTAGTGGGGGGGGGGGTCTCGGTGCTTAGTGGGGCAGATGGGGGTCCTGGTGCTTGGTGGGGTCAGATTGGGAGGCATTGCCAGTCAGTGGGGGAGGGGGCACTGGTGCTCCTTACCTGGCTGATTGATCCATATGGAATCCTGTGTAAAGGGATCATTTCCCTCATCTAGGGATGCTAGGGGTGCCAGTGCAGGGATAGCTCACTTATCTGCCGGGCTCTGACTGATGACTCATCTATAGCAGAGCCAGGCACAGAGAGCCAGTGCTGGAAATCTTTCTTTGCTGCCCTTTCTGTTTACTGGTCTATGAAGTCACTGCACGGGCATCCCCAGCATCCCTCCAGTGGTTCCGGCCCGGCCACAGGAAAAGTGATACCGCTGTCACTTCTCCTGTCAGCAGAGGTGCCCCCTTCCTTCAATGTGGCTCCCGGGGCCCTCTGGATGAAATGATAGGCCCCCACCGCTGCACCGATCATCCCCGACAACCCTGGATGTATCATCCATGTGTGCAGGGTGGGTCAGGTCACAGTGGCCCCCCACTTTGGAGGACCGTGTGCAGTGAACATCCTGCACCCATGGATGATACATCACTGCCTCTATGTGTGGTGGGAGTGCCCCACAATTAACACTCATTGGGCGTATATTAAAACCAAGATAGCGAAGATTCTGGGAACAGACCTTCCCTTTTCTTCGGTGCACGTCCTACTCCATGTCCCCATGTCCCTACCCCACTTCTTGGCCAGTATAAGCGTTGTGCTCTCCCACATCTGCTTAATGCTGCTAAACGCTTAATACTGGTCTATTGGAAGAGGACACAAGTCCCTGGCTGTGAGCAATGGATCGGGAAAGTAACAGTGATAATGGAGGCCGAGGAATGGATAGCAACTTGCAGAGGCACATGTGAACATTTGAATAAAATTTAAGCTACCTGATGGGAATATACCTCTGGATCTACTAATGTCCCATCAAGCCTCACCCACATCCATGCCACTTCATATCTAACCTTGGTCCTCCTGACCAAGTCGGAAATGTATAATGGCCAGATTACGATATCGGTCTTTGCAATATTTTCTACACTGTTATCTTTACATGTAATATTATTGTTCTATTATTGTTATGATCAAAGTCAATGTTTGAGGCGACATAAGGCAAACTGCCTTAAGTGTTCTTTTGATTCCCATTGATATACTGCTCTTTGATCACCTTGTTCCTGTACATGATTATTGTACACAAATAAAGACTATATATATAAAAAAAATCACAGCGGCTCCGACAGGGGTAGTGCTATACTTGCTTAATCATAGCTGGAGAGGATATATATTAACTAAGATGCATACAGAGTTTTACCATGCCTATCTCACTCTTCGTATTTATAACTTTAAAAGTATCAGTAAAGCCCATTGGATTTTGGGTAAATATTTACTGTAATAATATAGGAAATATATATAACAGTTATAAAGCAGTCATACCTTTATTCTTCTTCATATCCCTAATCAAGAATATACTTTCTTCACAAATCCTGTTCTCCATGGACTTTTTACCCAGGCCAAAATTCCGCAGCATGGACAGGGTGAAACGTCTGTGCTCCTTCCATGAGCGGCCATAGCCAGCAAGAACCACACCTGAGGCAAAAACAATGAGACAGGTGCAATATTTTGTAGCATTAGTTAACATATTTGCTTTGCCTAAAATACTTCTGTATGTTATCCCACGTCTAAAAAGACCATCTCTATTATTTATGCCTCAATTTTGGAAAAGTTGCCACCCAACCCTCTTGCTTACATAGCAAAATGGGAGAAGAACCTGAGGAATGGTATGGACCAGGACTAAAAGCAAATATGGCAGACGATAGCCCACTGGTCCATAACTGCATTAGCCACAGAAATCAATTACAAATTTCTTATGCAATGGTATATAGTCCCACAACATTTTGCAAAGTTCATTCCCACCTCTTCTGACAAATGCTTCCAGGGATGCCAATGTCCAGGCACCCTCCTACATGTATGGTGTCATAAGTTCAAGAGGTTCTGGGCCAGCGTGTACCAATTAGTGTACACCACCCTAACATTTTTGTTGTGGCAAAGCAAACGCTGGAAATGGCATGGTGGCCTTCCATTCCTACAATTCTACAGGTGAAGCAAAATAGGACATGCTTCTTAATCCAATACCTGCATCTTAGGAGGCCTTTCTTATTCAATGAAACATTATATACATAATTTCTTGATTTAACATATAAGCTAGGTCATTTTGCAATGCCATTCTTACCTCTTCCACCAGCTACAAGGTCAGTTAATCTGTTCTGAGGTCTGTCTGCAAAATCAACACCTTTGTTCACTAGAACTTCTTTGAGATCTTTAAGTCCCCGGACTACCACAGCTGGGGTAAACCCCAGGTAGATGCTAAACACTGGTCCGTACACCTTGGAGAACTGACACAGAAATACAATGGTTATGCTGTGTGCAAAGCATTGTGCAATATATCACAAATAAACCAGTTCACTGACACTTGAAGGCCATTTTCAAAAATGTTATTGCGTACATGTGGAATACAGCTGTATTTAAATGGTAACTTCATCCGCTATGTTGACTGGTTTACAATCCACCTCTCTATAATGTTGGCCAGACAGAATTGTCAGGAAATTTCAACCAATTTCATCCAGATTCCAATCATAAAATCAATCAAACCAATCAACATAACCCACCACTAACACTTTAGATTATTTCACAAAGTTGACAGAAATTGGGGGCGGTTGGTTGCATTTATCTGTTTGGTTTTTTTTATGATCAAAAGTAGATTGGAATTGCAGGAAAATTGGCTGATGCTTGGCCCGCACTAAAGGATAGGTAAAGCCAAAAGGTTAAAAAATAAAAAGGTGTAATGTGGCCTCCTGCTGACCACAATAGACACTCTGCAGCGGATTACCCACCCCGCACGTACAGCACATGCAAGGACTGGGGGAGGTTGAGAAGGCTGACTGATTATTTTTCATCACCTAGACCCATGGCGCAGCCAAAATAGTGGCAAGTCATCCTCTACACCCAGCACAGACTGCATATGCTGGTGAAGGGAAAGAAAGACAAAAAGCTCCTCCAGAAGCACAGCCAATAATGAGGGAGAAAATAATATGGACTGCTGCAACTCAAGTATCCCGAATACTGGGGCAAGAAATAATATGAGAAAAAATTGGTGCGCTGTCTCTTTAAATCTTAAAAACATCAAATGATTATTTCATCTCCACTCCGGGTTCAATGAGTATGAGAGAGCAGCAGTGCTGAGAGAGCTATTAACTCGTACTTTGAACCTGGAGTGGAGAGCGTCTCACAGGAGGGGAATACAAATCAAGAGACACAAGAGGGTTACAGATGCCTGTAACCACTTAAGATTGCTGATACCTTTGTGGAGAGCGGCTTATTGAATCCAAAGGGTGTGTTCATGCTATCCATTGTTGACAGTGCAATATCGAAAGTCCCTTGCCTATGAAAAAAGTTCACTTTGAGGATTGAATTTGTACACTTTTGACTATATAATGAGCACCTTGAGCACCGAAGCACCTTGAGTGGAAATTTCCTTAAGCACTGAGCACTTTGTCACCATCAACTACTTATGGACTTTTGGCAGCTCCTGGTGATGTCTGTATGATGAAACGCATAGGACGGAGCTTGTAGCATCATTATGTCACTTCCGTTTTCGGAGATTCTGGTCTGTAGAATGCAAGGCGTCCAAGACACACTGCTACCCATTTGTATTGAACTCGTAGCACTATTGAGAGTACATTTTTAAACTCTTTTACTTTAATAAACTTGGTTTTACGGACTTACACCATGAGATGCCTTTCTTTCCACCCATCCCTGTGTGATTGTACCCTTTGACTGGATCCACCACGGAGGATAAGGAGATACTGGATAAAGAGTTGATCCTAGTGTGATGGCTTTCACCCCTGCAGGGGTATATCTTTGAGTGTGGAATGAGGGGGGAGCATGTGTGGAATTTCACCCAACCTCCACCATTGATATGATTTATTCAAGCACAAGTCACTGTTGAACAAGACTATTTATGTGGATTTATGAACTGTGGGTTTTTTTTTTTTGCACCTTTGGAACATTTTGGTTTTATTATTGACCGATTTCTGGCTTTTTATATGGACTTTTTGTTGCACATAAAGCACGCTGAGCACTTTATTATTGTTTTTAATGTTATATTATGTATTTCACTTTACATCAATATAATTTCCACTAGCCATATATGGTTTTAAATGTAGCACAATTAAAATGGTGCACTTTAAAGTATTTTGCATTTGTTATTTTGCAATTTAAAGAGACAGTACATGTCAAAATACAGTATCTCACAAAAGTGAAGTACACCCCTCACATTTTTGTAAATAGTTGATTATACCTTTTCATGTGACAACACTGAAGAAATGACACTTTGCTACAATGTAAAGTAGTGAGTGTACAGCTTGTATAACAGTGTAAATTTGCTGTCCCCTCAAAATAACTCAACACACAGCCATTAATGTCTAAACCGCTGGCAACAAAAGTGGATACACCCCTAAGTGAACATGTCCAAATTGGGCCCAAAGTGTCAATATTTTGTGTGGCCACCATTATTTTCCAGCACTGCCTTAACCCTTTTGGCCATGGAGTTTACCAGAGCTTCACAGGTTGTCACTGAAGTCCTCTTCCACTCCTCCATGACGACATCACATAGCTGGTGGATGTTAGAGAGCTTGCGCTCCTCCACCTTTTGTTTGAGGATGCCCCACAGATGCTCAATAGAGTTTAGGTCTGGAGACATACTTGGCCAGTCCATCACCTTTACCCCCAGCTTCTTTAGCAAGGCAGTGGTCGTCTTGGAGGTATGTTTAGGGTCATTATCATGTTGGAATACTGCCCTGCTGCCCAGTCTCCGAAGGGAAGGGATCATGCTCTGCTTCAGAATGTCACAGTACATATTCGTATTCATGGTTCCCTCAATGAACTGTAGCTCCCAGACCATGACACTCCCAGCACCACTCTTGACTATAGGCAAGACACAATTGTCTTTGTACTCCTCACTTGGTTGCCGCCACACACGCTTGACACCATCTGAACCAAATACGTTTATGTTGGTCTCATCAGACCACAGGGCATGGTTCCAGTAATCCATGTCATTAGTCTGCTTGTCTTCAGCAAACTGTTTGCTGGCTTTCTTGTGCATCATCTTTAGAAGAGGCTTTCTTCTGGGATAACATCTATGCAGATCAATTTGATGCAGTGTGATGGCCTGACAGGCGGACAACCCACCCCTTCAACCTCTACAGCAATGCTAGCAGCACTCATACGTCTATTTCCCAAAGACAACCTCAGGATGTGACGCTGAGCATGTGCACTCATCTTCTTTGGTCCACCATGGCGAGGCCTGTTCTGAGTGAAACATGTACTGTTAAACTGATGTATGGTTTTGGCCACTGTGCTGCAGCTCAGTTTCAGGGTCTTGCCAATCTTCTTTTAGCCTAGGCCATCTTTATGTAGAGCAACAATTTTTTTTTTTCAGATCCTCAGAGAGTTTTTTGCCATGAGGTGCCATGTTGAACTTCCAGTGACTCACACCTGAGACCTTGTAACACTAATGAGTCACATGACACCAGGGAGGGAAAAAGGCTAATTGGGCCCAATTTGGACATTTTCACTTAGGGGTGTACTCGTTTTTGTTGCCAATGGTTTAGACATTATTGGCTGTGTGTTTAGTTATTTTTAGGGGACAGCAAATTTACACTGCTATACAAGCTGTACACTCACTACTTTACATTGCAGCAAAGTGTCATTTCTTCAGTGTTGTCACATGAAAAGATAGAATAAAATATTTACAAAAATGTGAGGGGTGTATTCACTTTTGTGAGATACTGTAATACTTATTTTTAGAATATTATACACCAGATTTAAGCATCGCCAATTCACCCCCCTCTCTTCTTTCACAAATTACTTCACTTATTATTTTGTTGGGGTGGGCAGCAGCCACACTTCTATTACCGTAGCGCAGAATATAACATTTATTACAAATACATGTGGACTTTTATTTGAGTAGATACTTTTTGATGGATTTTTAATAATGTGTTTGAAAGATATTGGACATAATATTCTAACCAATATTTTTTATTTGAACTTGCACTTTTCAGATATGAATTTAGAATTTGCATTTTATTATTGTTTATTTATCAGTTTGCATCTGCTTGTTTGTATTGATTTATGTGTGATTTAAGTGTTCAGTACACACACACACATTTGTTTTTAAACTTGCGCTTATTTTTATTCTCATATTATTTATTGGCCCAGTATTTGAGATAAATGGCAGTAGTTCATATTTTTTTCTTTCGTTGAGCGCAAAAAATGTTTCTATTTTTTAACAATGAGTGGCAGTCTTCTTATCCCTGATCCCTTACCTCTTCTACACCCTCCTCTGGCAGTCCAACCAAATCCAGGCAAAAGATAAGGTAAGGTAAGACCTATTAAGGAATTTCTCACCCTGAATCAACAAGTTCTAGACACTACCCTTACAGAAATTATGACTTCCCTAAGGGTTTCCTTACCATTAGATATAATGTCATTTGTCAAACAATTTAAAGCAGTACAAAAGGTGGTTGCATCCATTCCCTGCTCCTCTATCTACTGCAGCTCTACCACTGCTATTACCAGCAATTTCTCACTGTCAAAATGCATAAATTACATTTGCAGATAGATTGCAAGTGACATCAAGTAAATAAAACGTAGCAATTGTTACAGTGTATTTACAATTACATTCATATAAAATAAGTGATTTTTGATCATCTGCATGCTACTGCTACATCAGTTAAAGTAACTTTACAAGTATAATTATTCTTTAGTTAACCATATTCAGGGTTTAGCCTAGCAACCCTTGCTGTATAGAGATGGGCTCAGGTGTGTTCAGGATCCTAGTCCCAACCCATCCGCCCAATCCTGCCAGGAAGCCGACACTGCACAGACTGGGAAATGTCTCACTGCCTGTGATTAGCGGTGTGCAGTTTTGGCTTCCTGGCGGGATCGGGCAGGTGGGACAGGACTAGGATCTCTAATATGCCTGAGCCCACCTTTACACCCTAACCAGAAAGAGTGTCTCTGCTCTGAGCTGGAAGGATTCTGCAGGCAACTGCAAAATCTCTGTGAACACAGGGCCAGCTGTACTGCCTTTCCAGCATTCAGCAATGCATTTAAGCCCTGGTTCACACTGACATGATTTGGTATGTGATTTGACATGTCAAATCGCATGCCAAATCGGTGGCAATAGCAGGCAATGGCACCATCCTAATCGTTGTGACCGAATTCAAAAAGTAGGTCTTGTACTACTTTTTGCAATTTACAGGTGTGATTTCCATAGGCATCTGTGCAGAAACCCGCACAGATGCCTGTGAAATCGCCGCTGAAATCGGGCCTGACATGCGGGAAAGAAATGATGCGAGTTCAGCTGAACTCGCATGATTTCATTCCCGCACTCAGTGTGAACCTTGGCTAAGTACTATTATGTGTCATTTTTAAAAGCTTACATGTTCACTAATGCACTTAATCTCCGTCCAACAGCATAACTACAGTTCTAGCCTGATTGCGGAAAAATTGCACAGGAGCATGTGTTTAGGTACAAAACCACTGAACATCAATCCTGCAGGGTTTAATGTAAAAGCATACCACTGACAACTAATGTTGGGGGGCAGGGGGGAGATTATAAATATAGCTTGCCACTTACCACTAGTGTTGGTGGAAGGGGGAAGTTAAAATTACAGCCTGCCGCTGACCACCAATGCTGGGAGGGGGGGGGAGTGTTGTTCTTATGACAGCCTGCCATTAACCACTGCTGCTGGAGGGGGTTATTATTGCAACCTTCCACTGACCACCAAGAGATGATCTGTCTGTCTGATCATCGCATGGCGATGATTAGACAGACAGAAACAATAGGTGTCTCAATTAACAATGCAGTCCCCTCCAAAAGCCCCTGTCTGTTTGGGTCTGTCACAGTCTCCTTTGCTAATCTCATTTCCAAAGGTGGGAGCAGGGCCTAATATCCCCATACACAGTCTCAGAATGGCTACATGCCATTAATAATAAACTCCTCTGCATCTTGTAGCACTAACCACTGGGAATCCTTCCACTAAACATTGATATTCCTCCAAAAAACTCACACCCTGCTAGGGTTGCCAATTGCCACCTCATCCCTTTAAACCTGAACACATATTAAATAACACAGGTTTTGTGGCTGATTAAGGTGTTAATTAAACTCTCTTAGTGTCTTATCTGCATTAAATTATCCTCAGAACCTGTGTAATTCTTATGTGTTCGGGTTTAAAGGGATGAGGTGGCAATGCTATGCCCTGGTGATATATTATTACTCCATATCAACTGCTGATATTCTCCACCTCCAACCTATCTTTTGTTAAAGGGACTTGGAATAACCTGGACATCTCTTGTGTGTATTTTGGCCCTGAACATGTTTGACCAGCTTCTAAAGGCCAGTTTCTCAACAAACTTATGTAGCCACCAGCTATTTTTTTGAAACCTATGCCACAGCTGGCTCTACTGAGCCTTGGAGTTGACAATTTGCCTCCCACTTTTAGGGCACTTGTTGTCTTTATCTTTAATATAGTGAGACAGCTTATCATTAGAAACTACAGTCAGGTCCATAAATATTGGGATATCGGCACAATTCTAATGTTTTTGGCTCTATACACCACCACAATGGATTTGAAATGAAACGAAAAAGATGTGCTTTAATTGCAGACGTTCAGCTTTAATTTGAGGGTATTTACATCCAAATCAGGTGAACGGTGTAGGAATTACAACAGTTTGTATATGTGCCTCCCACCTTTTAAGGGACCAAAAGTAAAGAGTGATATAATTTCTATTTCTGTTGTTCACGGGATTTTCACCCTCCGTTTAACAGTTGAGGTTCCGAGTCATCTCGGTCGACACCGTATCCAAAGTTTTTTTATCGACCACCGATGTATTCAAACAACTCTTTGACCGGAAATCTTCGACCAGTTTGTACAAGTCCCGGTTTTATGTGTGTTCTCTACAGGTCCAAT
>BLSH010170185.1:638755-655489 GCA_018402905.1 Glandirana rugosa | reverse complement strand
GATCGTTGTGTACGATCCCACAATCTGATCGTTGTGTACGAACGTACGATCGTTTCGTTAGACAGAGTTTAATCTGCAATCTCCAACTCTAAGCAGCGGTATTTGAAATCTCAAATTCCCCCAACAATCTGATCGTTGTGTACGAACGTACAATCGTTTCGTTGGACAGAGTTTAATCTGCAAATCTCCAACTCTAAGCAGCGGTATTTGAAATCTCAAATTCCCCAACAATCTGATCGTTGAGCACGATCGTAGCGATCGTTGTTCTATGCAGAGCTTGATCTGCAACTCAAAGCAGCGGTATGTAAAATCTCTAATTTCTGCTATCTGTCCTCAGAGCAACAGCACAGACAGCAGTAGTAAAGTAATCTATCTCAGGATGCAGGATCAGGTCTTAAAATGTCTCAAATCTGTCCCTCAAGCTTTCAGCTTCCTTTCCCTACACTAACCCAAGGAGCATGTGACTGTAGTACTGTGACTCCAGCTTATAAAGAGGCTGGGTCACATGATGCACTGGCCAATCACAGCCATGCCATTAGTAGGCATGGCTGTGATGGCTTCTAAGGGCAAACCAGTGAAACACGTGTTGATTGGCTGCCCTGCAGCTTCTCAACACGTGGAGTAAAATAGCAGAACCCCGGACCGAACCCGAACGATTTTTGAAATGTCCGGGTCCGGGTCCGTGCCACGGACACCCGAAAGTTTGGTACGGACCCGAACGTTACAGTCCGGGTTCGCTCAACACTAGTCCTTATGAATGAGGGAATCTATGATCAGGTTCAGGTGAGATGAGATGATCTTAGCCATCAATTTAATGTCTATATTTAATAACGATATGGGGCTGTAATTGGCCCAGGAGGAGTCAACAGATTGAGGCTTAAGCAATATCGAGACAATAACCAAGAGTGAGTCAGCCTGAAAAGAGCGGCCTTTCAATATGGAATTGTAGGCTTTAGATAGTAGGGGGGCTAGGAGGTTTGCAACGTGTTTAAAATCGGAGGCGGTAAAGCCATCGGATTTCTGATTCTGAGATGGGTTGTTCGAGATTGGCTCGCTGGGTAGGTGATAACGATGGGAGCTAAATGTTTGAAAAGAAGTTAGACACGCGGGCTTGGTCGAACTGGGATGAGGTGGAATAGAGCTCAGAGAGGTGCTTATGAAAGACTGATAGAACTTTTAATGGGTTACTGGAGTAGGAGTCTGGGGAAATTCGCAAATGGATCGGTTTGCGGGGACAGTCTAGTTTGCATACAGACAGCGCAAGGAAGGTATATGGCTTGTTTGCCTTAATGTAGTAGTTATTCGTGGATCTACGTAAATTTTTTTCCACAGCTTCAGTAGTCTCCAATAGCTTGGGCAATGGTTATTCGGTGGGAGGGGTGAGATAGGAGGGTGTCGTTTAAGCACCATGTTTGGGCCCTTTGGTTGGGAATAAGGGACTCAAAAGGAGGTGACATTGTGGTTGGACCAGTCAGAGGGTACAGTATTATCACTAAGGATAAGAGAGTGGGGGAAGAACCGATGATAGTGAATATGTAGTCTATGCATGAAAAGGTTTTGTGGAGATGTAAATTGCCTTCTGGCTGGGTTGACTTCCCGCCAGGAGTATAGAAGAGAGTGCCTGTGAAGTAATTGTTGGAGTGAAAGTTTGTTGGGGCTGCAGAGGGAGGGAAGGGCGATTTGTCGAGAAAGGGGTAGATTACATGGTTGGAGTCGCCTCCAATGATTAAAGTACCAAATTTATGTGCTTCTATTACTTGAAACAGGTGGGACATGAAGGAGGTGGGATTGCGATTAGGAGCGTAATACGAGCCAATTGTAACATCTACATCCAGTAATTGGCCAGTCAATAATAGATATCTACCTTCATGGTCTTTCACCTCTGCCGGGAGTGTGGAAGGAGAGGATCGGTGAAAGGCTATCAGTACACCGCAGTATTTGGTATTTGCTGAGGCTGTGAAAATTTGAGGGTATGATAAGTGAAGGAATTTGGGGGTATAATGACTTGTGAAGTGGGTCTCTTGGAGGCAGACCACGTGAGCTTTGTGGGAGGAGAATGTTAACTCTTTTGTGGGGGGATTTAAACCCTGCACATTGTGGGTGAGTACATTTAGAGGGGCCATGAGGAGTGAGTAGGAGGATGTTTGTGGTCAGTATGGCAAATGGGAGTGGCCCCGTCCCCACCGGCAAGGAGAGAAAAAGAGATTAAGGGATGCCAAAAAGGTGGTAGGGGTTGAGAAAAAGGGAAAGATGGGAGAAGAGAAGAGAAGAGAAGAGAAGAGAAGAGAAGAGAAGAGAAGAGAAGAGAAGAGAAGAGAAGAGAAGAGAAGAGAAGAGAAGAGAAGAGAAGAGAAGGTGAAAAGTAGAGGAAGAAAAACTGAGTAAGTCAATTGTTGCCCATCTGGTTAAAAATACCGACTTAGAGGGGGCCATGTTGTCCATGGAAGGCCCAATATAGAGGATCCCGTGGACAAGTGGGGGGCAGCAGTGACTACCAATGGGAAACACGTTAGCCACTGAGGGGGTTCGGGTTGGTGCAGCCATTAATGTAGCCGTGAGGTCAGCTTAGAACGATATGAACAGGTTGGGATGTACACAAGTTAGGAGGGGTGCTATCGAAGCATTGAGTTTGAGATTGTTATCCCGAGTAAAACTCAGGGGTAAATGTAGGGGGTCCGAGTGATCATGGGCAGGAACTTGAAGCCACTCCATAAGGTTCAGAGAGTCAGGTGGTCTTTGAAGACCTGTGAAACGCCAGGCCTCCTAAGTGATTTCAACCAGGTGACAACAGTGAACCAAAGGCAGTGGTGATTAACCATGTACCTGGGCTCTCAAGATGGGCCCTGCTAATAACCAAGGGGGGGGAGGGTAGAAGGAAGAGGCGAGGCCCCTAAGTGAATGTTAGAGGATACCAACAATATAACAGGAATAAAAGAACAGTGATTATGAACAATGTTCATGGGCTCTCGGAGCAGGTCTAGACCTGGAATGGGTAGAGGTGGGGAGAATAGAGGGGATTGTGTGCTCCGAAGGCTCATGAACTGTTTAATGAAAACCATACACAACAGCATAATGGGGGAAGAACTAAAGTGAGCCTGAATAAGACTTAATGTCTCTCATCTCGGTGAGATGCCCTGGGCAAGGGGCTGGGTGGAGCTGACCAGAGAGGCAATCTAGTAAAACGTAACCTACAGCCATTTTCTAACTAACAGACATCATTAATATGTAGCTAAAATGCTCAACTCTGTGCTCTCAGAAGAAAAGTTTGCCCATTAGGGCACTAAGCACCCTGAAAAGGGAGCAGAAGGGCACATAAAGGAGAGTGTTACCATCAATCCATGGAGTCCTGTTGGTCTTGAGATGAAGAGGGAGCGAATCTGCCTCATTTGTAGGAGGCGGAGTTGGGGGTGGATGCTTTCTGTGGAGAGCAGGAGGCTGACTGTCGTTGTTAGCCTTGGGAAGACAGAGGTGAGGCCAGGTGCAAGGCTTGTAGATATTCAGATGTTTTGCAGGAGTGTTTGTGACCGGAGTAAGTAAAGTGGAGGGAAAAGGGGAACCCCCAGGTGTAAGTGACATGGTGTTGTTGAAGTACCTGGAGGTGCGGCTTGAAGGCTGTCCACTTCATGATGGTCGATTGCAAGAGGTTGACGAATAGCTGATAGCCATATCCTTGGAATGTGAGGTTCTCACGTTGGCGGGCTGTTTGAAGGAGTTGCTCTTTAGTGAAATTTGGCCACTATATTGTGAGGTGGGCTCTCTTGTTTGCATGGAGTTAGGGTTCTGTTGATTCGGTCCATCTCGGGGTGCTTGATTGGGATGGAAGGAGCAAGTTCTTGGATTAAGGCAGTTATTGTTTATTGGAGATTTACCACTGTTTCAGGGATCCCCCCTATTCTAATATTAGAATGCCTGGCCCTATTCTCATAGTCCTCCAGCTGTGCTTGAAGGGTTTGGTTCTCCTCACGGAGGGCTTCCAGCTCCTCAGAGTGATTACTGAGGTGCGTCTCCTGTTCATCGACCCTAAGTTCAAGGTCAGAGGTGCACTGGCCCAGCTCCCTGATTTCCCTGGATAATCTCTCAGTGATTTGATCAGAGGTCTGTTTGAGAGTGCGGTGCAGCATTCTCTCAAACTGTTTAATGATGCCAGGATGCAATAGATCGGATTGTGAGGCCAGAGGGGAGGGTGGAATATCTGTACCAGACTCACCCTCGTCTCTATGAGCTACCTGTTTTAGCTTCTGAGATCCCATATGGGAGGGGGCCCGTGCGCCATTTTGGAGGAGGCCCGCATTAGGGCTTCTCTAATGGTCCTGGGCTTAATTTTGTATTTAGAGCCGCCCGTGACCATGGCGTGGCTGCTGTAAAGCTCTGGGATGCCGGGTGCGGTGACGGTGCTAAGCTGTGTGGTCCGGCTGCAGTGCTAAGCGGCTAAGTGTCCCCGGGAGGTGCGGTGCTCTATGCCGACATGTCCGTCCAGGAGAACTCTTACAATTCACAGCTCATCTCTGATATTCAAACAAAAGTTCCAGAAGATGAATACATTTCCTTTTAAAGGTATAGGAAAAAATTATCAGCTAATGGACTGGAAACTTCACTTAAATTAATTAAAGATAAGAATATGAAACAAATAAAGTAGAAAAGAGAGTAAAAAAAATAAGCATAAAATAAAAAAGTAAAAAACATACAGGTTTAATGCTGCTTCAACCAAGACTGTTTATCACACACATTTCACTTTATGTCAAAGAGCATTGAATCTGTGTTCATAAATAAAACAAACAGTGCATAACTGTCTTGAAAAATTATTATAAAGTGCCTTGAACAATAATACATTGTAGCTGTTGCAGCAGCAACTTAGCAAAAAAAATAAAATAAAGAGAAAAAAAAATAATACAAATAGATAACTCCTCTCCCACATTAGTGATTAACAGTATATTTGCAGGTCAGGTACACAGATCTTAAAAAGGAGAGAGAGGGAAAAAAATTATTAAAAACCTTATCCACAAAACAACAAAAACAAAAAATATAGTTCTAGGGTCCTCTCTTAAATGCACACAATACTCTATATCGGTCTCTTTATGGTTACCAACATCAGGACCAGGGATGGGCGAACTTTCGCTGTTCGGTCGTTCAGCGAACAACTGAACAAACAGGATGTTCGACCATTTGTTCAGCCCCCTGAACGGACCAAAATGCAATGCAGCACTGAACAATGCATTGCAAGCCCTGATTGGATGAAGCAGTGAAAGCTTGAGCCAATCAGGGTACAGAGCACTGTCAGAGTCATGATTGGACACTGTCATCATGACTTTATCGAATCATGGCTCATTCATGCCCCACAGTATAAAAGTATTCTTTCAATGGCAGCCATTTTCAGTGAGATTTTGGCTGGAGAGAAATAGAACAGGTTTCTGTTCAGTGCTATTAATTAGCTAGTGTGCTAAACTGCGCTATTTTGCTTCAATTGCCAGTGTAGAATATTAGTTTAGTGTCAGTCTAGGGATAGTGTGAGTGTAGTGAGGAGGACCATTCAGCTTTGCATAGTGTGCAGCTACAGTAGGGACAGCTCAGATAGTTTCACTGTAGTGTAGTGAGACCGTATCATTCCTACATGCATTAGTGTACATGTAGAGTAGGGGCAGCTCAGATAGTTTCAGTGTAGTGAGACCGTGTCAGTAATCTTTATATTAGTGTATAGCTAGAGTAGGGACAGTTCAAATAGCGTCAGTGTAGTGACGGTTGAACACTGTCTATTTGATTGCGTTACTGCAAGTTTAATGCCATTTACTTCTGTGTGCGTTACTGCCAGCTTAATGCCATTTACTTTTGTGTACGTTACTGTCAGTTTAACGCCATATAGTTCTGTGTGCGTTACTGCCAGTTTAACGCCATATAGTTCTAAGTTTGTTACTGCCAGTTTAACGCCATTTACTTCTGTGTGCGTTACTGCCAGTTTAATGCCATTTACTTCTGTGTGCGTTACTGCCAGTTTAACGACATATACTTCTAAGTGTGTTACTGTCAGTTTAACGCCATATAGTTCTAAGTGCATTAGTGCCAGTTTAACGCCATATAGTTCTAAGTGTATGTAACTTCCTACATTAGTGTATATGTAGAGTAGGGGCAGCTCAGATAGTTTCAGTGTAGTGAGACCGTGTCAGTAATCTTTACATTAGTGTATAGCTAGAGTAGGTACAGTTCAGATAGCGTCAGTGTAGTGACGGTTGAACACTGTCTATTTGATTGCGTTACTGCAAGTTTAATGCCATTTACTTCTGTGTGCGTTACTGCCAGTTAAACACCATATAGTTCTAAGTGCGTTACTGCCAGTTTAACGCCATATAGTTCTGTGTGCGTTACTGCACGTTTAAGGCCATATAGTTCTAAGTGTGTTACTGCCAGTTTAACGCCATTTACTTCTGTGCACGTTACTGCCAGTTTAACTCCATTTGCTTCAGTGTGCGTTACTGCCAGTTTAACGCCATATAGCTCTAAGTGTGTTACTGTCAGTTTAACGCCATACAGTTCTAAGAATGTTACTGTAAGTTTGGTGCATCATATTGCAGTATATTATAGTGTATCCATGGAGTGTGTCTGTGTAGTGTGAGTACTCAAATTACAGTGCACCAAACACCACTTTACATTGATTAAAGTGCATCTACATACATATTTCCACTTCTTCTTAACATTTGCTAATAAGCACTGCCCCCTCCCTCCCAATAATGTCTGGGAGGACAAGAAGGAGAGGCAGACATTCCCTTGGCACTGTAATGGTCGCCTGAAGTTGACCAAAGTCACGCTAAAGTCGCCTAGCACAGTCGCCCTGAAATTGCCTAGCAAAGTCACGCTGAAGTTGGGTCACCCCAGTGTGAATGCAGCCTAAGGGGGCCTCCCAGGCACTATATTGAAAGGTATTTTTCATTTTTATGCTTTCACTTTAAAAATCAAAAAATCGCTACTCATTTAAAAATTACATTTTTCAAAAACTTTGTTTTCATTGATACATGTCCACCAGGGCAGGACCCTGACCCAATAACCATTGTATGCACAATTACTTGCATGTAAGCCTTCAAAATGGGCACTTTTGATTTTTTAAGTTCGGGTCCCATTGACGTCAATGGGGTTCGTTATTCGGGTCTGAACTTTCGCGGTGTTCGGACATTCTGGTGAGAACCGAACAGGGGTCGGTTCGGCCCATCCCTAATCAGGACAGCAACAGGGTGGAGTTTACTAAAGCTGCGGCCCTAGGAGTGCACCTGAATACATTTTTCCCATTAAGAAACCTTAACTTGAGATGTTTGGATTAATCTATTTTGATCTTGAGATAGCACCCAACTCATCCACTTCACTCTTCCTAAGACATCCTGATTCCCAGCTCCCTTGTTATCTCCTCCCATGCTCACCATCAGGACTGCTCCAGAACCTCTGGAACTCCTTACCGCAGTATGTCTACACAGCTCCTACCCTGTCCACCACTGGGTGATTCCTGAAAACTCATTTATTCAGGGAAACATACTCTGCAAACAACCAGTGACCATAACAAATGACAGTCTAATTACAATATATACAGAGCAAGGGACAACCAAATCGTAAATGTACCAGAGCCAGGGTCATACATGGAAGATCAAGCAAGGGGAAGCTAGAAACAAGACAGGACAGGGAAATGGAACCAAGAGATGGACTGAGCAGGTAGGATGGGATCAGGCTGCAGGATCAGGGTCAGAATCCAGGAACAGGAGACAGAAACAGGCTACAGGAACCAGGAACACAGGAACACAGATCAGGGGCAGAAGGAGAAAATACCAAGGCAAAGTATCACAGCATTTCCCCGGTTTAAATATACTTCCTGCAATTAGCATCAGGTGATGCCTGATTGCAGGGTATGATGTCAGCTCCTAACTGGAGACACCCGAGAGACACCCACTGGTGGACACCAGAACTGCAACCTAAAGATCAGAAAGCACAGCGCCACCAGCAGGTGAAACTCTTCCTGACCATCAGCCTCCAGCTGAGGGACACCCACAGGTGGACACCGGAACTGCAGCCCATAGATCTGGGAGCCACAGTGCCAAAAAACAGGTGAAACCTTTCCTGCCAGTACCCCCCCTCGAAGGAGCAACCTCCAGACGCTCCAATCAGCCATAGCTGGAAGAGTCCTGAAAGAAAATGTCTCATAAGCCCAAGGAGCGTCAGGTTTCGAATAAGAGGCCCTGCTGCCAGGATCCAAAAAGAAGCCAGGTGTTCCCCTGCCTGGGTCTAGTAACTGGTTAGGTACCCCATTGCTGGGGCTAGACAACTGGCTAGATATCCCATTGGCCAGATTCTTAGAGGCATAGAACATGTGATCCCTCCGAACAGTAGACATCCCAACGCTGGGGTACCATGGGTCATTCGAAAACTTAGTTGTCCGGAAGGTGCAGGGAGTCGCTAGAGTAGGAGGGAGTGTCAGAAATACTGCCCCAACCAGGGGCAGGGAAGGAAAGTGAAGAGGGTGATGTAGGAAATCCAAAAACCCCATGTGAACCAGTGAAGAGATAGTGCAGGAAGGAACTGCATAAGTGATAGACTGAGACATAGTGTGGACTTACATTGGAGATATGAGAGATGCCACTAGGGACATGCTGCGTGATGGCAACCTAAGAACGCGTAGAGTATTGTGTGTACGCCAGGACAGTTTGGATAGCAGCCTACTGTTATGGTGCACTTATCCTTATACATGATATTATGCATTTTTATCTTATTTTGTTGGAGTATTCTGATCACCTGTCAGATTTTTATGGTACTCATTTTCTGTAATTTACATTTTGTGTACAACCCTAAAAGTTCTAATTTTTGTATATTAAATGCATTTATATCTACTCAATCTATCAATTTGATACTTGCGTGCAATTTTTTAGTGACTGGCCTCATATAAAGTCCCAATGACCGCCTCCTTTGTATATACATTTGTAAACTTAGTGTCACGTACCTGGTGGTAGAGTCTGGCTTATGCAGTGGGCAACCTGTCTTATGGCCCTGGTTCGGGAACTCCTGGACCCAAATTCCAGGGGCAACAGTTGTTTCCTAACATTTCCCCCTTATGGTGCAGCCTCAGGATGCCTAAAATGGGCTCTTAGATCTGGGTGTCTCCTCCAGAAAGACTCAACAAGTTCTTCGGCATGGATATGGTCCTCAGGTTCCCATGAGCTTTCTTCAGGCCAATACCCCTTTCATTTGACCAAGAACTGGGTGGAACCACCCCTTTTCCTGCAATCGAGGATGGCTTCTACCTCAAACTCTTCCTCTCCATCCACAAGAATTGGCTCTGGTGGGGCCGACTTCTGACCTGGGAAGAGGTCCTGGGTTACAGGTTTTAACAGGGCAACATGGAATGAACCCGCAGGGAAGGAGGAAGGTCCAGCTCGTATGCCATCCTGTTAATTTTTCTTTTCACGGGAAAGGGAACCTTGGGCCCAATTTCTTTGAAGGGCATGACAGCCTTAAGTTCTTGGTTGCCAACCAAACCCGGTTGCCCAGTTGCAGGTCCAATTCCCCGCGTCTTCCCTTGTTGAATGCCCTTTTGTTGCACTCCTGCGTCTGAGACAGTGTATCCTGTAAAAGTTTGTTATTCCTTTCCAGGAATATTGGCAGTTTTCTGTACGGCGGGTACAGTGCTTTCGGGGACTAGATTGGGTATGAACGTGGGGTGATAGCCCAGATTCGCCCAGAATGGGGATTGCTTGGTAGCTGAGGGTATGGTATTATTGTAGGCAAATTCAGCCATAGGCAACAGCGAGACCCAATCATCTTAAGCGAAGGAGGAATAGCAGCGGATATATTGTTCTAAGGTCTGGTTAGTCCTTTACCTCTGGCCATTCGTCTAGGGTGATAGGCAGATGAGAATGCCAATTCAATCTTCAATGCTGAGCATAAGGCTTTCCAGACTCGGGAAGTGAACTACACCCTACGATCCAAGACAATGTTAACAGGGAGCCTGTGAAGTGGGACCACTTCTTTAACCACTTGCCGACCTCCCGCCGCAGCGTGACGGCGACAAGGTGGCTCGTTATCGCAAACTGCCGTCACCTGATATTGTGAGCGTGCGCTTGTGCGCTCACTGTGTTCGGGGGGGCCAGGGAGCGGGTAGGGCGGACTCGATCTCCGCTGGCTACCCACGATGGCCCCCCCGCAGCAAGAGAACGGAGGTCCGTGTATGTAAACACGGACCTCCATTCTCATAGAGGGGGAAGGGCGATGATCACAGCCTTCCTCTACATGGAAGCTGTGATCACCCCCTTTCCCCAGTCAGGGCAGCCCACACACAGTTAAAACACGCCCAGGGAACACAGTTAACCCTTAGAGCGCCCCCTGCAGGTTAACCCCTTCACTGCCAATGGCATTTACACAGTAATCAGTGCATTTTTATAGCACTGATCGCTGTATAAATGCCAATGGTCCCAAAAAAGTGTCAAAAGTGTCCGACATGTCCGCTGAAATATCGCAGTACTGCTAAAAAAAATCGCAGATCGCCGCCATTACTAGTAAAAAATAAAAAAAAATTAAAAACCCCAGAAATTAATTCTCATCATCCGTAAACGCGGCAACTTTTGTGCAAACCAATCAATAAACGCCGATTGCGGGTTTTTTTACCAAAAATATGAGGAAGAATATAAATCGGCCAAAACCGATGAAAAAAATGTTTTTTTATATTTTTTTGGGGATTTGTATTTTAGCAAAAAGTAAGAAATTTGGGATTTTTTGCAAAATTGTTGCTCTTCTTTTGTTTATAGCGGCGATCAGAAATGACGCAGAGGGGATCAAATACCACCAAAAGAAAGCTCTATTTGTGGGAAAAAAAGGACGCAAATTTCGTTTGGGTACAATGCCGCACGACCACGCAGTTGTCAGTTAAAGCGACGCAATGCCGAATCGCAAAAAGTGCTCTGGTCCTAAAGTGTGAAATCCTTCCGGGGCTGAAGTGGTTAATAAATGTCTCTGCGGTCTCGGCAGAGGTAGGGGTGCCTTTCATAGGGTTTTCATTTTTCTCGGGCACCGAGAGCTTGCAGGAGAAAAAGGCGATGGGGAATAGGAAGGCCTTTGGACCTCGTCTCTGAGAGAACTGCTCCCACTGCAGTTTCTGAAGCGTCCACTTCCAGGATGTAAGGCAAAGTCGAATCCGGGTACTTTAGGACAGGTGCGGAGGTAAATAGTTTCTTGAGCTTCAGAAAGGCCATTTTGGCCTCAGGAGACCAGTGGAAACTGGAGTTCTGTCTGGTGAGCTGGGTAATGGGTGAAATGACAGTGGAAAACCCCTTGATAAATTTCCTGTAGAAATTGGCGAAGCCTACGAACCGTTGGACCCCTTTCCTGTCAACTGGAGCAGGCCAGTCCAAGATGGCGGAGACCTTCTCTGGGTCCATGGTGACTCTAGTGACTGAAATGTTAAGGCCCAGAAACGGGATGCTGGAGCACTCAAACGCACATTTTTTGGCCTTAGCATAGAGTCCATGCTGTTGAAGGCGTTGTAAAATGCACCTAATTTGCCTGCGGTGTTCTTCCAGAGAGTCAGAGAAAATGAGGTTATCGTCTAGGTAGATGATGAAGAATTGATCAAGATAGTCACGGAACACGTCATTCACCAAGTGCTGGAAGGTGGCTGGGGCATTGCAGAGCCCAAAGGGCATCACTAGATATTCATAGTGGCCGAAGCATGTCCTGAAGGCCGTCTTGCACTTGTCACCCTCTCGGATGCGAATGAGGTTGTATGCCCCGCGGAGATCCAGCTTGGTGAACACAGTAGCTGCACTTAGCCTTTGAAATAGTTTGGGGACCAGTGGTAGGGGATAACGGTTTTTAACCTTAATTTTATTAAGGTCCTTGTAATCTATGCAGGGTCTGAGAGAGTGGTCCTTCTCTACAAAGAATATTCCAGCCCCTGCAGGTGATATGGAGGGTCGAATGAATCCTTTCTTAAGGTTTTCATCAAGATAGGCTTTGAGGGCCTTCAGTTCTACCTCATAGAGTGGGTAAATTCTGCTAAATGGTATCTCAGCCCCGGGCAACAGTTCTATCGGGCAATAGTAAGACCTGTGAGGTGGGAGTTCATCTGCCCCCTTCTTGCTGAACACATCCAGAAAGTCATGGTAGATGGAAGGAATGGCAATGAGGATCTCCGGATCGGGGACAGAGTTCAGACTGAGCGCGGAAGGAGGTGATTCCGGGGCCAGCTGTAGGCAGTTGTGCTGGCAATAAGAGTAAGAAAACTGAACCTCTCCAGTGGACCAGTTAACAGTGGGGCAGTGCGCCCAAAGCCATGGCAGACCCAGAATGACCAGGAAGAGAGGGGATACAATGGCGTCCAGCAGCAGGTGTTCTGAGTGGCCGCTCATTGTTCGGGCAAGAAGAGGGATAGTTTCATGGGTGACTGCACCCGATTTAATGGTGGACCCGTCAGCTAAGCGGATGACCATCCGATGGGTCTTAGGTCTGAGGGGAATTTGATGTTGGGCTGCAAAGGCCAGGTCTACAAATCAGCTGCAAGCTCCAGAGTCCTGGATGGCTGGGACTAGGATTGGGGGCAGGCGGTAAGGAGAGCTCCTGGACTCTGCCCTCTAACCGGGTGTAACCCTCCTGTAAATTTTTCACAGCTTGGGTGAGTCCATCTAGGTGCACACAGAGTTCTGCCATTGGAGAGGGCCCCTGCATATACTTGGGCATGGCTGTCCGTTACTGTCACGTACCTGGTGGTAGAGTCTGGCTTATGCAGTGGGCAACCTCTCTTACGGCCCTGGTTCGGAAATCCCAGACAGAGCAGACAGTGAGTTCTAGAGCACAGAGGGGCACAAGGGCTGGACTGGTCACGGATGGTGGTGTGAAGGCCCTCAAGAGACTCGTGCTAGGCTGAAGGATAGTGGTACAGGGTTAAGCTGGGTCACTGGTAAACAGAAAATCTCAGAATAGATCACTATGGAACACAGGGATGCTGTAGAACGGACAGCACTGGTTGCAGGGTACTGTCTGTTTAAATGGGCCGTTTGGTGCCAATGCCGCCGCATACGCTCGCACACACGCACAGCCGCTCACGCTATGTGCGCCCGCGCACAGGCTTCTGGACCCAAATTCCAGGGTCAACGGTTGTTTCCTGAGACTTAGCCATGGATTCGTGTGACAACACTGAACCACTGACACCAGAATATCTGGTTACAATAATGTAGCTTGCCTGATATCCAATACTTGTTCCACACTTCAACGGCCATCTAGGTTTCCCCAAGGCACTGGTTACCCTAATGCACCTGGAGTCGTGCCAATGGCATCCAGGTTGTGGCAAGGCACAAATGGTGCTCTACCACTCCCCTGGAGCTCACCACTACCAAGGTCATGAAGGTAAACGTGGCTACCAATTGTAAAGGATATGTCCAGACCACCAGGCTTTGGCGCCATCGGAGCAATGTAATGTAGGAGGGAACCAATCCAGCCAACTGAGAAAAGAACCTTAGGCAGAACAGGTAACCCATACCAGGTATACAAAGCCTCAGACATGTCAGACCCAATGGCAGATGGAATCCTACCCTCCGTAGGACAATCCAGCAAGGCAATAAGCATAGAGTCAATAACAATAAGCTGATCTTTGGTCAAAAGATCATCAGAGGGGCTGAAAAGCAGGCATCAGATCAACAGGCACTGGATTATCAGACTGGGCACATCTGGCTGGGCAGCGGGCAGAGGCACACCAGGCTGGGCAGCGGGCAGAGGCATATCAGGCTGGGCAGCAGGCAGAGGCACATCAGGTTGGGCAGTAGGCAGAGGCACTTCACACAGGGCAGCAGGCAGAGGCGCATCCAGCTGGGCAGTGGGCAGAGGCACATCCGACTGGGCAGTGGGCAGGGGCACATCTGGCTGGGCAGCAAATAGAGGCACACCAGGCTGGGCAGCAGGCAGAGGCACACCAGGCTGGACAGCAGGCAGAGGCACATTTGGCTGGGCAGTGGGCAGAGGCACACCTGACTGGGCAGCGGGCAGAGGCACATCAAGCTGGGCAGTGAGCAGAGGCACATCTGGCTAGGCAGTGGGAAGAGGCACACCTGGCTGGGCAGCAGGCAGAGGCACACCTGGCTGGGCAGCAGGCAGAGGCACATCAAGCTGGGCAATGGGCAGAGGCACATCAGGCTGGGCAGCAGGCAGAGGCACAGCAGGCTGGGCAGCAGGCAGAGGCACATCAGGCTGGGCAGCGGGCAGAGGCACATCAGGCTGGGCAACGGGCACTGGGTCAGCAGTCACCAGACCAGCAGGCACCAGAACAGCAGGCTGGACAGCGGGCACCGGAATGGCATGCTGGACATCAGGAACTGGATCATCAGGCTGGGCAACAGGCAAGGGACCATCTGGCTTGGCAGCGGGCACTGGATCAGCAGGCTAGGCAACATGCAAGGAACCGTCAGGCTTGGCAGCAGGCACCAGATCAGCAGGCACTGGAACGGCAGACTGCACATCAGGAACCAGATCATCAGGCTGGGCAAAAAGCAAGGGACCATCAGGCTTGACAGCGGGGACTGGATCCACAGTCACCAGAGCAGCAGGCATCGGGTCATTAGGCTGAACAGCGGGCATAGGAACAGCAGGCTGGACAGCGGGCAACAGAACAGCAGGCTGGACAGTGGGCACCGGATCAGGCTGGGCATCAGGAACCAGATCATCAGGCTGGGCATCAGGAACTGAATCATCGGGCTGGGCAATAGGCAAGGGACCGTCAGGCTTGACAACAGGCACCAGATCAGCAGGTCGGGCAGTGGGCACCTGATCAGCAATCACCAAATCAGCAGGCATCGGGTTATTAGGCTAGACAGCGGGCACCAGAACAGCAGGCTGGACAGCGGGCGCCAGAGCAGCAGGTTGGATAGCGGGCACAGGATCAGCAGGCTGGACAGTGGGCACAGGATCAGCAGACTGGACAGTGGGCACAGGATCAGCAGACTAGACAGCGGGCACAGGATCAGCAGACTGGACAGCAGGCATAGGATCAGCAGACTGGACAGCAGGCACAGGATCAGCAGACTGGACATCAGGCACAGGATCAGCAACCTGGGCAGTGGGTACAGGATCAGCAGCCTGGGCAGCTGGTACAGGATCAGCAGGCTGGGCAGCATGTTCGGGTCTGTCGGAAGCAGGCCAAACCCTATTGGCAATCATGGAGGTAGACTGGAGCAGATTGGCTGGTGTGGAGGAAGGATTGGATAGTGGCAGGATTGTGCGGGTTGGGAAAAACTTCAGTTTCTCCTTAGGTTTAGCCACTGAAGCTCTGTAAGTGACTGCAGGGCTGTAAGCAGGAGGTGCAGCTGATGGAAGAGAATAGCTGGAGTATGGTAAAAAAATAGGGAGCAGTTGCTAAGGGGGATTTCTGTGGGATTGTTGCAGGCAGCGGAGAAGATGTAGATGGGTTAAAGGCAGGGTAGGTGCAGCAGGTGGAAACAGGGAACTGATACTTGGTTGGTAGTAGGGACTTGATGGACTACTCAGTCTTTTTCTGCCGTCACTTTTCTATGTTTCTATGTTTCTATATTGGGCTGTGACTGTGGTTGCTGTAAGTGATGGAGAGAGAGAGACCATTGAGCAGACAGGGCTCTGGCAGCAGGAATGGGTTGGTGCAAGTTGACTGGTGCTGAATGCAGCATATCTGACCATGCCTGCGGTAGAGTTTGAACAAAATTCGGTTTCCCTTAGGGACTTTCAGGCAGCATCCAAAATGAATTAGAGATGTTCTTACATTTAAATTTTTTTATTTGTGTCAAAGTTTCATACATTATAGTATATTGGTTTGGTTAAAAATATGAGCTCTGGTCACATAACGAAATGCATGCTCCCCATTTTACAAAGCGATAAAAAAATATATGATTGATAAATTCATGATTGGAATGTAATACAGTACAGTATGTCCGCCATTTAGATACCCAAGCGTTTTTTGACCCTACATTGTGTTGTGATCTTTTTCAGGGTTTTTTTTTTGGCTTATTCTAAAAAAACATATATTAATTATTAAACAGCTCAGCATATTCGTATTACAATGTATATTCATGTATACTGTCTACTGTGGTGTATATATTTACCGCTCAGTAGTGCAGTTGGAAAACCAATCACGATTGACCAGAGAAATTTTGAGTGGTTAAGGAGTCCTCAACGGTTAACCCCATCTTCCCCAGGGGCAAGACTGGGATTCCAAGGGCTTGCAAGGAGTCACAGACTCGACACCTCCACAGGAGGAGAAAAGCAGCACACCCACGATGCATTCTAAATATTAAAATTTAATGAGTAAAAGAGTATATGCAATATTGCACGAATGCAAAAAAGATGACTGGAAACGCCTTTGTATAGAGGAAAGTATTTTTTATGATTTTTATAACAATATGTAACATAGATGTGTGAATATTATTTTTAATATTTAATGATGTTATTTTTTTAAATAATAATAAATAATTAAATTGATTAAAGTGAATGAGATAGAGGGATTACATGTAAAACAGAAATGCATGTATGGTAACGTGATTACAAATGAGTGAATGAATTTCAATCGTATATACCGTATATACTCGAGTATAAGCCGAGTTTTTCAGCACATTTTTTGTGCTGAAAAAGACCCCCCTCGGCTTATACTCGAGTCAGTGTCTGTGGTGATCAGTAGTTTCCAATGTATAACAATATTTTTAGTATTTTTTATGAAAGGAGATATGTTTCCGCAAAGGTCAGTAGAAAAAACGTAAGCACGTT
>BLSH010170185.1:613152-624667 GCA_018402905.1 Glandirana rugosa | reverse complement strand
TGGCGGTGGTCACTGATGGGTGACGGGTGGTGGTCAGTGATGGGTGACTGGCGGTGGTCAGTGATGGGTGACGGGTGACTGGCGGTGGTCAGTGACGGGTGACATGCCACGGTCACTGACGGGTGATGGGTGACAGGTGCTCTTTATGATGGCAGTCTGTTGACAGGTACACTTTATGATGACAGGTACCCTTTATGGGGGCATATGTGGTGACTGTTAGGGTGACAGGTGCATTGGGGGGGGCAGGGGGGGGGGTGTCAGTGTGCTTTCACTTTACAGATCAGTAACTCACTGATCCCAGCTCTTCTCTCCTCACACTGGACACTGTGTGAGGAGAGAAGAGCTGGTAACAGTGAGTTACCGCTCTGTTTACACTGTATGTGATCGGCTGTGAAGTAGATCACAGCCGATCACAAGGTATCAGCTGCCGGCCGGTGGCTGATACTAGTGTCGGTGACAGGCAGTGTTCCCCAGGAACACGCCGCCACCGACACGCACGCGCAGCGCGCTCCCGATCGCGCGCATGCGCCGTGCGAACGGCGGGCGTGCCGTTTGTGATCAGCTGTGACTTCGTCACAGCCGATCACGTGGTAAACAGCCATAACCAATGGCTGTTCACCCCTGTCGGTGAAGCGGCGTGTCCTGGGGACACGCCGACACCGACAGAGCCGACAGAGCCGGGATGCGCGCGCCCGATCGCGCGCAATCCCGGCTTAAAGGGAGGACGTCATATGAAGTCCACCCGCTGGGAGAGCAGGACCGCTCCGCCGTCATTTGACGGTGGGCGGTCCTGAGGCGGTTAAAGTATAGCTGAAAGTATATTCCCTATGAGAACATTTTAGGATTAAAAGGAAAAAGCAAACTGGAATGGTTAAATATGAAAAGTTCAGATACGATAAGTCATAAAAGGAAAACATTACACATTTTTATGGTTGAGTGTACTAAAAATGTGATAGTAAAATGCAGAGTATGTACAAAGCAGTACAAGAAAAAAAAAAAGAGTAAAAGCTTGAAATCTCAAGTTGTAAAGTGCTGTGTAAACTGTTGGCGCTATATAAATCCTGTATAATAATAATAATAATTATAAAAAGAGTGTAAATGTAAACCCAACATTGTTGCTAGGAAAATCCACTCTATGTATGTGTCCTGGTGATCAATATCATCGGGACTGAAAGCGAGGGGATGTCCAAAAGAAAAATATTACGTTTTCACAAGAATGAGACTAGAGGGGAGAATCTTCCAACAGGAACACTTCCTCTGGTGACAAGAGGGATTTACCTTACATTAGAGATATTTATTTTTCATTTTCTGTTGTGTTTACAGATCAGGAAGTAAAGGGCAACATCTTGAATGGTAGACCAGTCTGATCACGTGATCTCCCCTGTGTCAGTCAGTGCTGGCTACAGGGGAGAGCAGAGAGCGCTCTGACAACAGCTGGAGTGCCCAAGCAGTGATGTTACCCATAAGCTTACTGTGGTCCCTCTGTTGCCGGTGCTCCCTTCTCTTCCCTGGGTTCCCTGCTAACTGACAGAGGGGAGCCAATCACATGATCAGACTGAAGTGGCTTGAAAATAGGTAAATATATGCATCTTTCTTCCACGGGGTAGTTAGTGTAGGTGTAAGGAAGGGGGAGGGAGAGGTTTTAAGTTAAGAAAAAAATTCTACTTTAAGAAACAAATTGATAATAAAGGCCCTCTAAGAGATATTTTAGAGCATTTAAGAGCATTAGACAAAAACTGAGATGCTAAATATATATTTACATTTTGGGTTTGCAAAAAATTGTCATTGCAAGATAGTATGGTAGAGAGTTGGAGCCAATGCACCCTGTTCAACAATACCCACCTTACATAGGAACAGGTTCTGCTATGCTTAAACAAAATTACATTACATATGGCCTAGATGGCATCCATACCAGGGATATTTACAGGGCTAAAAATTCAAATTTAACATTTTGTTTTAAAACTGATTGAGAGCTTTTAGTGAAGTTTAAATAGTTCTTGGTCCAAACAAAGTATTATCTTCACTACTAGATGTGCCCACTGTGTGGGCTGTATAAGCTGTATGTAGCCTCATTCTACTGCTTCCAGTAGTGGGATGGGAACTTCCCAACTCACTCCTGGGAGCAAAATCAAGTTGGGCTAAGCGCTGCTTGTTCATTCACAGGGAGCTTTGTATTCAATGAGTAATTACAAAGGTTCCTCTGAACGGTTGAATCAGAATTGTGGTATCATCCACCCATCTCTCTGCCACAGTGAATCAGAGGAGGCTTTGCATCCATGTATAGAATACAAAGCTCCCTGTGAATGGCTGGGCAGTGCGCAGCCCAAACTCAATTTGTTCCCATATCACTACCGTAACACATCGCTGCATACTGTATGTAACTGAGGCTACATACTGCTTATACAGCGCCCACAGTGGGCACAACCAGTAGTGAAGGTAATAGTTTGGACCAAACTAGTCCAAATGAACTATTTAAACTTCACCAAAAGCTGAAGATCAACTTCCATTTCTCAATTATATGAATATAGAAATTTGCTAATGAACATTTCTTTACACAACTTATCTTTCCTCCCAGACTTTGATGTTGTTAATCTTATAGCTCCATACATACCTTCAGTTACAGAGAGACATTCTGCTACTAAAAAGTCTACTATTGTACTCTCTCCTTGAGAAAACCCATATTGGGAATGTGCTGCGGGTGTCTCAGAATCCAGTATTTTGAGTTCATTTGTAAAATAGTGATGTTATAAAAGTAGTTCAATAATAAATAGATTAAATATATTACAACAAACTTATAAAACAAATCAAATAAAATAACACTGGCATCTACATCTTTAAAGTTTCCTATTAAGAGCAATCGCTAATTGACTGGGGGTTTATTTACTAAAGGCAAATCCACTTTGCACTACAAGTGCACTGCAAGTGCACTTGGAAGTGCAGTCGCTGTAGATCCGAGGTGGACATGCAAGGAAAAACAGCATTTTTGCTTGTACATGATTGGATGATAAAATCAGCAGAGCTTCCCTCCTTTCACATGTTCCCCTCAGATCTACAGCAACTGCACTTCCAAGTGCACTTGTAGCGCAGAGTGGATTTGCCTTTAGTAAATAAATCCCTATGTGTAAATTATTTGAGAGTATCTTGAGGAATGATAAACTAAAATATTTTGAAAAGAATAACACATTACAAGAGAATTAGCATGAGTACATGAACAACTGATCACATCTTTCAGGCATGATCAGATTTTGTGAGGTGCTAAAAAAAATTCAATCTGGATGCTGGAATTTAAATTGGTTCTGTGTGATTTTCTAACTAATAGCTTCTCACTAATGATATAAGTTACAATAACTAAGAATGTATTTTTATACAGAGAAAGAATACAATTTTCTGGTGAGATAAAAAAAATAATTAAAATAAAAGGACATGTCTTTTTTGTAAACAATGTAACTCTTGTATTGCCTTTACACTCTGTAAATACTGCTTTTCTTTTTTGCATATTATTTGTCACAGACTACAGTAAATTAACAGAAAACACTAACCAACGTTTCACGACACAGTTTTACAGTTATAGATTAATCTGGTTTAATCATTCTTAACACCTAAAGCAATAACCTGAATTATATGTATATTACATAAAGAGGTGAGGTGACTGACTTTACTGCCATTTTCTGAGAATGTAAGGTCATATAATGAGCACTGAGTTGTTTTATGATATGTCAATGCTACCAGAAAAACATTTCCGCTTCAAGCCTGTTTCCCCAATTTGAAAATAAAGAAAACAAGCAAGCTATGGAGCAATTGGAAAGTAATGTTACAAGTGCACTGATTAAATGCATGTGCGTGTTGCATTTTCTCTAATACTACAACTCCCACCTGACCTTGATTCTAGTTTTGTGGAACACAAACAATAGATAAGCATAATCAAGCAAGAATGTGAAAGATGTGAAGTTTATGTTTGTTTGAAACTCTCAAATGAAGCTTCTGGGTGTTCCATCTGTATCTTATCTATGTCACACATCAAAGAGTAGCACATGAAACTTAATCACTGTGTACTTTGGTTTAGTGCTGTTAGATAACTGCCTAATCAATGTGTTGTTTTTGTCAGCCTTTTTTTTTTAAATCAGGTTCATTTACCGGAACAAAAAAAAAAAAAAAAGAAGAACAGTAATAACACTATTGTCAAATAAAACCATTTGGTTGTGATAACATTATAATCATCATCGTCATCATCTTCATTATTTTTGATGTGGTGGAAGAAAATGGCACTGCCAGTACAGATAACCTTTTTATAGTGAACTTTCATTTTGTCCCTTCTTTGCTACTCAAACTTGCACTGAAACCTCAAGGTGGAGAGTGTTCTAAGGTGCAGCAGAGTTTACAGATTGCTTAGGTGAATAAACACTTGCTTTGCTCCAGCTTTGGATTACTCCTTTTTGTCACATTATCTGATAGAGCATCTTAAAATCCCATAGACTGGGTCAAAATCTAAGATGTCCCCACAAAGCACTTCTATGGGAAATGCATCAAGGTTTTTGTTTCATTCTTTATTATTTATCTTTAGATACCCTTTAAAAAGAAGTGGTAGTTACACAGCTTGTGCATTGGCAATTCCTTATAGGGTCCCAGTATGGTTTTCTTGGAAGCTTATCTTTGTGATCCTATCTCAATTAATATTCTTCTATGGTTGACCCGCAAAGAAAAAAGTCCATTGTCTTGCCCAATTACCAGGCACTCCTTAAAAGTGTGGGATGACCCAAAAGTTAAACACAAACTAATTTCTCCCCATACCCCCTTGCTATCTACTGTATGGCCGGGAACCCTGTCTTTGCCCCGGGACTTACCTCTCCATCTGTATTCTATAAGTAGCTTGAATGTGGATCAAACTTGGCTGCACACTTTCTATATGATTTTGGTATTCTTCCTTTTGAAACCTTTAAGGATAGACATGAGCTGGATGCTAGAGCTGTTTTTTAGTATCTACAAATCAAACATTTCTTGCAGATGCAAACTCTGACCTCTTCTCTCTTACTTTTTTTGAGGGTGCCTCTTGAACAAGGCAGGGCGTCCTGGCCTTATACCACTGATATTCTCTCTTCTGTCTGCTTCAAAGGTGTCTGCCCTACCTTCCAATGCAGCTAAATTGGATGCTGAGTTAGGAAATCACACTTTGGAGGAGGACTGGGCTAGAAGATGAATGAACATGGCTAAGAGTTCACTCCATGTTCTTGCCACTGAGGCCAATTATAAGGTTCCTCTATGCTGGTACCTTCTCTGAGGATTTCACATGCAATTGCAACCCATTCTCCTCACTGTTTTTGACTCAGGCCTGTTAGCCACATTCTAATGGCAGCAAATAGAGTTATAGCAAGGGCTTGAAAGACCCTGACTATCCCCATTGCTGAAGTCAGGTACCAAGTTTTTCAGGTGATGAACTTTGCTAAAATGTCCACCCTCCAAAATTACTAAAATGTCCACCCTCCAAAATGATAAAGGGGCTACCCTTTGTAAGCCATGGGAACAATGGATCAAGTCCTATATGTCCCCCTCTTTCAATCCAGAGTGCTCTTGCATAGGGGTTGATGTAACATTGGCTTTTGTAAGCATGATGATTTTTTCTCTTTTCTACTTGTATTGTTCAGCTTGTCTAACCTAATCTTGAAACTGAATAAAAATGTATTGAACAAAAAAAAGAAGTGATGGGTCATTACCTACCCTGGTTACCTACAAAAAAGGGTGATAAGAGGATGGCTACCTACAGAATGGAGGTAATGGATGAATTTGCTACAAAAGATGTCTATAAGCTAAAGTTGGTCATAGAGAAAGCAGATAAACAATGACTTGGCTATGTAAAGGAGGTGACAGACTGAAAACAGAGGGTGATAGATGGTTTATGGTTAACAATTACAGTAAGTTGATTCAATGCTGATATGGAGAGTGGGTCGTGGACGGGCTGTAGAATAAGTTCAGGAATGATTTATGCCTATAAATGGTGTATTGTATTTGGCAAATTAGGTCTGGCATGCAAAATAGAAGAGTTTGGAGCTTTGGTGTTTGGACAGAACATGAACTTGGTATTGCTGAATCTTGGCTTCATTCTTCACATGATTGGGCTATTAATATCCCTGGCTATCCATTCTTTCAGAAAGAAAATATAAAAGGGAAAATGTAGCAGTGTCTGTCTCTATGTGAGAAGTAATCTAAAAATGAGTGTTAAAGAGGACCTTGCTGAAGGAGCACGGGATGGTGCTAAGCCATTAATGGTAAAGCTGCATATTGGTGTTCAATAAAGTTAATTATATGAATTTTTAAGTCCCCCGGTGTGAATGAGGTGGTAGAGACTCAGTTTCTTGCACAAATCAAAAGGGCTGCAAGGGCTGGGACAGTGGTAATAATGGGTGATTTTAACTCATCTGAAATGAACTGAAATAATGGCAATTTTTTTGAAGCAAAAAAACAAAACAACAAAACAAAATAAAGTACCAGTACTCACAGCTTCAGTAAACTACACTGGATAAGAGAGAAACAGGCAGTAACAATATAATAAGAATAATAATAAAAAAAAAGAATATGGATAAAAGTCCATGATAAGTCCCTAATCGATAGGCTGGAGCATATGGACACAATAGGCTGGCGGAAGTCATCCATCCAGACTCACACAGAACACCAACTACAGCATCATGATCATGGATCTTGAAAGAGAATCCAGCTTACACAAAGCACAGGGAGGTGTCAGTGATGTAAAACTGTTTAATGTAAATAAAAACAGAATCCAGTTATACTGTAGTCTGAAGATATGCTGATATTCTTAGACTACAGTGTAGATGGATATTGTTTTTATTTATATTAACCACTTCCCGTCTGTAGGCCATCTACTGACTTCCTGAACTTTGAGTGGTGATATCCGAATGATGCCTGCAGCTACAGGCATCATCCAGATATAATTTTTTCTGGCCGGCGATTCTGTGCACTGTGTTAACGATCATAGCGGCAGTTCAGCCTCTTGATTGTTCTTACAGGCAGCAGGAGGGGACATTTCCCCCCTCTCGCCACCCTCCGGTGCTTCTCCAGGCTCGTCTGTACGATCCTTGACACAGAGAATGAATCAGTCCCCGCCAAAAGTTGATCAGAGAGCTGACTGGTGACCAGATGGTCACCAGGCATCTCTATGATCCTCGAAGGCCCGGGTGCGACATTATGATGTCATGTCTGGGCCTGCTTTAGTAAACAAAGCCGTGGACATGGCTGGAAAGGCCGGGGTCATTCCATTTTTTCTGATCTCAGTCTTTCCAGCCTGGAGGAGAGACGTGGGGTCTTATTGACCCCAGATCTCTTCATAAAGAGGACCTGTCATCAGGGTCGGACTGGGATTAAAAACCAACCCTGGATATAATTTCATACCAGCCCCATAGCATTTTTATACCAGCCCAACAGCATAATCTCATAATTTTTTTCTTCACATAAGGGAAAACTATGCTCGTTAACCACTTGCCGACCGCCCGCCGCAGCGTGACAGCGACAAGGTGGTTCGATATCGCGAACCGCCGTCACAGGACGGCGGCCGCGATAACTAGCATTGTGAGCATGCACGCGCCGCCGGAGGCGCGCACGGGTGCTCACTGTGTTCGGGGGGAGCCAGGGAGCCGATAGGGCAGACTCGATCGCTGCCGGCTACCCGCGATGGCTCCCCCGCACTGAAAGAACGAAGGTCCGTGTATTTAAACACGGACCTCCATTCTGTTGAAGGGGGAAGGGCGATGATCACAGCCTTCCTGTAAATGGAAGCTGTGATCATCCCCTTTCCCCAGCCAGGGCAGTCCCCCCACAGTTAGAACACACCCAGGGAACACAGTTAACCCTTAGAGCGCCCCCTGCAGGTTAACCCCTTCACTGCCAATGGCATTTACACAGTAATCAGTGCATTTTTATAGCACTGATCGCTGTATAAATGCCAATGGTCCCAAAAAAGTGTCAAAATGGTCCGACATGTCCGCTGCAATATCGCAGTACCGCTAAAAATCGCAGATCGCAGCCATTACCAGTAAAAAAATAAAATAAATAAAAACCCCAGAAATTAATTCTCATCATCCGTAAACGCGGCAACTTTTGCGCAAACCAATCAATAAACGCCAATTGCGATTTTTCTTTACCAAAAATATGAGGAAGAATATAAATCGAACAAAACCGATAGAAAAAAATGTTTTTTTATATTTTTTTTTTGGATTTGTATTTTAGCAAAAAGTAAGAATATTGTTTTTTTTTGCAAAATTGTCGCTCTTCTTTTATTTATAGCGGCGATCAGAAATGACGCAGAGGGGATCAAATACCACCAAAAGAAAGCTCTATTTGTGGGAAAAAAGGACGCAAATTTAATTTGGGTACAACTTCGCACGACCGCGAAATTGTCAGTTAAAGCGACGCAGTGCCGAATCGCAAAAAGTGCTCTGGTCCTAAAGTGGGAAATCCTTCCGGGGCTGAGGTGGTTAAACACATTTGAAGAGTGTATGATAAAATGGTTGTTTTCAGTACAAATATTCTGTCACTTTTTAAATATCTTTTTTTTTTCCTTCCTTCAGACTACTAATTAAGAAGAGTGGTTAATTGGCCACGGGTGATCCAATTCCTATAAAGCTCTCTGTAGAACTCTTTTCAGAGTTTGCCAGAACTGCTGGTTAAAAGCTGAAGAGTGGGACACTTTGAGTGAAACAGTTTTGATTTGGACTGCTCGCGTTTGCAGTTTTTTAGTTTTTTTGGGGGGCTTTTTCTTTGCAGCTTTTTAACACTTTTTCTGTCACTTTTTAAATAGCTTTTTTTTTCTTTCCTTCCTTCAGACCACTAATTAAGGGGAGTGGTTAATTGGTCACAGGTGATCCAATTCTTATAAAGCTCACTGTAGAACTAATTTCTGAGCTTGCTACCTCTTTGCTTGCTGGACCTCTGACCCAGTGGACCTTGACTAAGTGGTAAGTTAAAAACCAGAGTTTAAAACAAGAGATTATAACAGGAGTCTTTACCTGTAAGTCAATGAAATGTCCTGTTATTAGTGTTGTATCTGGGAAAATGTGTGCTAGCAAGATTGAAGGTTTTGTACAATGCACAGTGTGCCACATGTATGCAACAATGGAGCTGCGACAGATGTGAGCAGGTTGCCCTTCTGGAAGCTCGCATTAGAGATCTGGAGGAGCAAATTGCAATGCTAGGCAGAGCTGTCAACCTTGAAAGGGGTCCTCTGCTCACTGAGCAGGTGGCTATTAGGGTTAATGGGGAGGGTGGAGGGGTAAGTCAGGATTATAAGGTAGGTAGATGGGTTAATACAGTTAGAGGGAGTGGTAGGGGCTCACAGAAAAGGAAGGCCAGCCCTGGGTTTGAGCACCCTAACAGATTTGCCAAGTTGAGTAAAGATGTGGGGGTGGGAAACTCAGAGGTGGCAGCCCTAGATGTCACTGCTCCCCCTAACAGCCGGGAGAGCAGCCCATCTAGTAGGGGTGATAGGGGTAGTGCAGGTAGGCCTAGACAGTTGGTGGTAATTGGGAATTCTATAAATAGAAGGACTGATTTTTCACCAGGATTGCCTCAACCAAATGTTTTGCTGTCTCCCTGGTGCCAGGGTTCAGCATGTGGTGGTTGATAAATTACTGGGAGGGGCTGGGCATGACCCCGCTGGCTTGGTCCACGTTGGAACCAATGACAGAATATATGGAAAGTGGAGGCTCCTTAACCCCTTCCTTACCGGGCACTTAAACCCCCCTCCTGCCCAGACCAATTTTTGGCTTTCAGGGCTGTCGCATTTTGAATGACAATTGCGCGGTCGTGCGACGTTGTACCCAAATAAAATTTGCGTCCTTTTTTTCCCACAAATAGAGCTTTCTTTTGGTGGTATTTGATCCCCTCTGCGTCATTTCTGATCGACGCTATAAACAAAAAATGAGCGACAATTTTACAAAAAAGAACAATATTTTTTACTTTTTGCTAAAGTACAAATCCATTAAAAAAATTATTCATCGGTTTTGGCCGATATATAATCTTCTACATATTTTTGGTAAAAAAAAAAATCGCAATCGGCGTATATTGATTGGTTTGCGCAAAAGTTATTGCGTCTACAAACTGGGAATTGATTGCTGGCGTTTTTATTATTTTTTTTTTTTTACTAGTAATGGCGGCGATCTGCGATTTTTATCGGGACTTTGATATTGGGGGGGACATGTCGGACATTTTTGACACTTTTTTGGGACCAATGACATTTATACAGCGATCAGAAATTTAAATGTCCACTGATTACTGTATAAATGTCATTGGCAGTGAAGGGGTTAACCTGCAGGGGGCAGTGAAGGGGTTAAATATGTTCCCTGGGTGTGTTCTAACTGTGGGGGGGCGGGACTGGTCGGGACATAACAAATCTAACTGATCCCAGTGACAGGGATCAGTAGATCTGCTTGTCCCCTGTCACAGAACAAGTTTACAACGGCGGTTCCCCGTTCTGAGGCTCCCAAAAGTGATCGGCGGGTCTCGGGCGGACATCGAGTCCGCCCGACCCGCGGGCACGCTCGCGCAGCGTGCGGCGCGCGCGCGCCGCCACTGCCGCCAGGGGGCGCGCTTGGGCATGCGCAGTGGAGGACGTCCATGGACGTCCTCCCGGCATTTCAGATCCGCGCTGGAGCCGTATTTTGGCAATAGCGCGGATCTGAAGTGGTTAATAACCAATTTAAAGAATTAGGTTGCAAATTGAAGGAAAGGACCTCCAAGGCAATATTCTCTGAACTATTGCCTGTGCCATGCGCAACACAGGAATGGCAGGGAGAGATTAGAGCCCTGAATGCATGGCTAAAGACCTGGTGAAAGGAGGAGGGCTTTGGGTTTTTATACCACTGGGCTGACTTTTCATTGGGGTGTAACCTATATGCTAAAGATGGCTTGCACCTAAATGGAAGGGGGTCTGTTGTGCTAGGGGAGAGGTTTATGGGAAGGCTGGAGGAATATTTAAAATTGGATTGAGGGGGGAGGGTGTATTCGATTATAATGGAGTAGACAGGTCAGACAGGGGTCAGCCCCTATTGGTGGGAGGAATAGGGAAAGATGGGGGAGGGCTATAGAAAATGATATGAAGGTTCCCATGTTACAATCAACCATTGGAAATGATACTGTTTGTATTAAAATTAAAAATATGCAACATACATGTGCAATACATACAACGTATAAAAATTAAAATTATGTTTGTCATAGTAAAGGTTACCAACTAACATTGTACCCTTGGAAGTATAGTAAAAGATATCGGGAGGGGGTAGAAAGGGATAAGGAGGGTGGTTATCCCCGACTGGGGACAGACTGGACAGATGAGGTAATATTAGCTTATGTGGGAGGGGGGAGTTAGGTTAAAATTTATAAGGAGGTCGGAAGGGTATTTGGAGAGGGGATCGTGTTGTCTGGGGGAAGGTAAATCCACGTTCGGTAGAAATCGTATATCCAATGTGGGGTTACTTTTCAGTCGGGTCACCATATTTTTGGGTTTCGGGAGGAGGAA
>BLSH010170185.1:597519-611696 GCA_018402905.1 Glandirana rugosa | reverse complement strand
CTGATGGGGGTGGCTTTATCCTGAGGGGGGTCTGTACTGATGGGGGGCTATTCTGGGGGGTCTGTACTGAAGGAGGAGGGTGCTTTATCCTGGGGGGGTCTGTACTGATGGGGGAGGCTATTCTGGAGGGGTCTGTAATAATGGGGGGCTATTCTGGGGGTCTATACTGATGGGGGGCTATTCTTGGGGGGTCTGTACTGATGAAGGGTTATTCTGAGGGGGTCTATATGCTCTGAAGGAGGAGGGGTGGTCTATCCTGGGGGGGTCTGTACTGAGAGAGGGGGAGATGTACTGAGGGAGGGGGAGTCTATACTGAGGGGGGTATGTACTAAGGGGGGTTTATACTTAATGAGGGGGTCTATACTGACAGAGGGGGGGTCTGTACTTAGTGGAGGAGGGTCTGTACTGGGGGGCGACCATAGTTGGTGGGGAGGTTGATACTGGAGAGCTTAATAAAAGACCACATAGATGAGTTCTTGTTGGAAAAAAATGTTTTAAGCAACAGACAGCATGGATTAATGAAAGATAGACGTCAAAAAAACTGATTTCTTTTTATGAGGAGGTAAGTAAAACCTTGAACAGAGGGATGGCTGTGGACGTGGTATACTTAGATTTTGCAAAAGCGTTTGACACCATTCCTCACACACGGCTAATGTGTAAGGAAAAGTCTACAAGCTTGGAAAGATCAGTTTGTAAATGGATAGAAAACTGGCTAAAAGACCGAATACAGAGAGTAGTGGTTAATGATTCTTATTCGGAATGGTTTAAGGTTATCAGTGGTGTACCCCAAGGTTCAGTGTTGGGACCCTTACTTTTCAATAAATTTATTAATGATATAGGGTCTGGGATTAAAAGTACAATTTCAGTGTTTGCAGATGACACCAAGCTATGCAGTGGAATAACGTCCTTACAGGATGTCTCCAACTTACAAGCCGACCTCAATGCACTGTCTAATTGGGCGACTATGTGGCAAATGAGGTTTAATATTGATAAATGTAAATTTATGCATTTGGGGGCCAAGAATATGCATGCACCGCACATACTAGGGGGAGTACAACTGGGGGAATCCATAGTGGAGAAGGATCTGGGGGTTTTGGTAGATCATAAGCTTAATAACGGCATGCAATGCCAAGCTGTGATTTCCGAAGCAAGCAAAATCCTTTCTTGTATTAAGAGAGGTATGGACTCCAGAGATAGAGAGATAATTTTGCCCCTGTACAAATCATTAGTAAGACCTCATCTGGAATATGCAGTTCAGTTTTGCGCACCAGTTCTCAAAAAGGATATTGGGGAACTGGAGAAAGTGCAGAGAAGGGCAACCAAACTAATAAGAGGCATGGAGGAGCTCAGCTATGAGGAAAGATTAGAGGAACTAATTGTATTCTCTCTTGAGAAGAGCAGATTAAGGGGGGATATGATCAACATGTACAAATACATAAGTGATCCATATAGTGAACTTGGTGTTGAGTTATTTACTTTAAGGTCATCACAAAGGACAAGAGGGCACTCTTTATGTCTAGAGGAAAAAACACTACATACGGAAAGAGCTGTGAAAATGTGGAATAGACTCCCTCCAGAGGTGGTTTTGGCCAGCATGATTGATTTTAAAAAAGGCCTGGATTATTTCCTTAATGTAAATAATATAACTGGGTACTAACATTTTTAGGTAATGTTGATCCAGGGTGAAGCCGATTACCTCTTGGGGGATCAGGAAGGAAATGTAAATATCAATATTTAGGCTATAAACATGTAGTTAGTGCTATTAGTCAAAAAACATATTTCTCCACTTACATGAAGGTCAGGTTAATATAAACCAGCACAGAGTTCTCCCATATATCAGAGTCTGCAGGAATCCCCCTTACAGTGCAAGGGAACTCTAACATAAAGGGGTACAGTGCAGATCATGATCTAAGGGGGGGCTCTGGTGACCAGAGATCCCCCTTAAATCAGAGTCTACTGCATTCCCCTTTACATCAGAGTTCCCACTTACATCAGGCTCTGCAGCATTGCCCTTTACATCAGAGTTTGTAGAGTTCCCCCTTACACTGTAAGGGGGGATCCTGCAGACTCTGATGTAAAGGGAACTCTGGAAATGTGGGGAGGACTCTGGTGACCAGAGAACACCTTCCGGAGAAAGAAAACACTAAGGTAAGGGGGGTTACTGATATAAGGGGGAAATCTTTATGCCAGAGCCCCCTTACATTATTATATTCACTCCCCCCTTACATCACTGCCCCCCTTAAGACTGGCCTTGTGGCGCTGTCACTGACCTCCTCTCAGGTGCACCATGCAGGGCTCAGTCAGTTGGCTTCAGCTTGGTGGCTGGTTTTATCCCATAGTCTCCTCTCCAGTCCACACACGTCGGATTCCTCCAGTGACCCCCATCCCGGCAGCACTCCCAATCTTGACTGCTCTCCAGAATCCCCCCTCAGAGACTGCAGACATGATAAAAGACAAGAGATGGTTAGAGGTTGTGGACATTATACAAGAGATGGTCAGAGACTGCAGATATAGTAGAGGAGGTGGTCAGAGACTGCAGAGATTATAAAAGACAGAGATGGTTAGAGGTTGTGGACATGGTACAGGAGATGGTCAGAGACTGCAGACATGATACAGGAGATGGTCAGAGACTGCAGACATGATACAGGAGATAGTCAGAGACTGCAGACATTATACAGGAGATGGTCAGAGACTGAAGACATTATACAGAAGGTGGTCAGAGACTGCAGACATGATACAAGGGATGATTAGAGGCTGCAGACATGATACAAGAGCTGGTCAGAGGTTGCAGACATGGTAAAGGAGATGGTCAGACTGCAGAATAGTACAGGAGGTGGTCAGACTGCAGACATGATACAAGAGATAGTCAGAGACTGCAGAAATGATACAGGAGATGGTCAAGGACTGCAGGCATAGTACAGGAGGTGGTCAGAGACTGCAGACATGATAAAAGACAGAGATGGTCAGAGACTGCAGACATGATACATGAGATTGTCAGAGGTTGCGGACATGGTGCAGGAGATGGTCACAGACTGCAGACATGATACAGGAGGTGGTCAAAAACTGCAGACATAACATGATACATGAGATGGTCAGAGGCTGAGGATGGTACAGGATAGGTCAGAGGCTGGGGGATGGTACAGGAGGGGTCAGAGGCTATAGAGGTTGAAAGCTGTAGAGAGGATGGGAGAGGTCAGATGCTGCGGAGGGGATGGGAAAGGTCAGGCTGGGGGATAATACAGGAGAGGTCAGAGGTTGATGGGTGGGCCAGGAGAGGTCAGAGGCTGTGGGGGGGCAGGAGAGGTCAGAGGCTGCAGGGGGGCCAAGAGAGGTCAGAGGCTGCAGGGGGCCAGGAGAGGTCAGAGGCTGTGGGGGGAAGGAGAGGTCAGAGACTGTGGGGGGGCAGGAGAGGTAAGAGGCTTCAGGGTGGCCAGGAGAGGTCAGAGGCTGCGGGGGCCAGGAGAGGTCAGAGGCTGCAGGGGGCAAGAGAGGACAGAGGCTGTGGGGGGCAGGAGAGGTAAGTATATCATGTCTGCAATCTCTGTCCATCTCCTGTATCATGTCTGCAGTCTGTGATCATCTCCTGTACTATGTCTGCAGTCTCTGACCATTTCTTATATCATGTCTGCAATCTCTGACCATCTCCTGTATCATGTCTGCAGTCTCTGATCATCTACTGTACTATATTTGCTGTCTCTGACCATCTCTTCTATCATGTCTGCAATTTCTGATAATCTCCTATATCATATCCGCAGTGTCTGATCATCTCCTGTACCATGTCTGCAGTCTCTGATGATCTCCTGTACCACATCTACAGTCTCTGATCATCTCCTGTACCGTGTCCACAGTCTCTGATCATCTCCTGTACCAGGCCTGCAGTCTCTGATCATCTCCTGTACTATGTCTGCAGTCTCTGACCATCTCTTATATCATGTCTGCAGTCTCTGACCATATTCTGTATCATGTCCACAGTCTCTGACCATCTCTTATATCATGTCTGCAATTTCTGACCTCCTCCTGTACCATGTCTGCAATCTCTGACCATGTCCTGTATAATGTCCACAGTCTCTGACTATCTCTTGTATAGAAACATCTTGTATCATGTCCACAGTCTCTGATCATCTCCTGTACTATGTCTGCAGTCTCTTACCATCTCTTATATCATGTCTACAATCTCTGACCATCTCCTGTACCATGTCTGCAGTCTCTGATCATCTCCTGTACTATGACTTCAGTCTCTGACCATCTCTTATATCATGTCTGCAATCTCTGACCATCTCCTGTTTCATGTTTGCAGTCTCTGATCATCTCCTGTATCATATCTGCAGTCTCTGACCATCTCTTATATCATGTCTGTAATCTCTGGCCATCTCCTGTATCATGTCTGCAGTCTCTGATCATCTTCTGTACTATGTCTTCAGTCTCTTTTATAATGCCTGCAATCTCTGACCATCTCCTGTATCATGTCCACAGACCATCTCTTTTCTTTTATCGTGTCTGCAGTCTCTGAGTGGGGAGTCTGGAGAGGAGTCTAGAGTGGACGTGCCACCAGGATGGGGGTCATGGGAGAAGTCAGACATGTGTGTACAGTGGAGAGGAGAATATAGGATAAAACGAGAGCCACCAAGCTGGAGCCGACTGAGTGATCCCTGCATGGTGCACCTGAGAGGAGGTCAGTGACAGCGCGGTCAGGCCAGTCTGAGGGGGGTCACTAATGTAAGGGGGGAGTGAATACAATAATATAAGGGGACACTGATATAAAGGTTTCCCTCATATCAGTAACCTCACCCCTTTACCTAAGTGTATTCTTTGTGTGGAAGGTGGTCACCAGCGTCCCTTCCACATTCATGGGGTTCCCCCTTGATGATTGCTCCATTTTTACCACTTTTAACCGGATATTGCTCTTATATATAGCCCTATGTGCTTTCATATCTGTATTATTTATATATAATACACCAGGGTTCCTCCAGAGGTTGCAAGGGGATCCTTGAGCAATGGTCAATTTGTACCTCTCAGATAAATTCCCAATGACATCATTGATCTTTATAGCTATCTGTAAGGGGATAATTCTTCCCAATGACCACAAGTGTAAGGAGCTTTCTTCCCATTGACCATGACACTAAATTTATCATGAGTTGTAGCTTTTTAATTTTCCCTGAGACTGGAGAATTATTTCAAGGTTGAGAAAGGTTGTAATACACTCTTCAAATGTGCTTTAAAATGCATGGTTTCCCCTTTTATGAGCAAGAAAATAATGATGTTATGCTGTTGGGCTGGTATAATAATGCTATGGGGCTGGTGTGAAATTTTTTTCAGGGCTGGTTTTTTCACCAGTCCGGCCCTGCCTGAGTGGCTCTGAAACATTGCCTTCTATTTTATGTGACCACGTGAAGTAAAAGCTTTGGACCCTTTTGAGGAATCCTTGGTGTGCTGGTGACATTCTTCTACTCGGTTCGTCAGTGATTTCCAGCCTATGGTCATTACAGCACCCAGCATTACTACAGCCATTTTCCTAAAGTTGTGCGTAGGTAATATTGCATTGGATGCAATTTTTTAAAGGTTAGGTATCTATTTACTCAACAAAACATCAACTTTTATAATATACAAAAAAATCGGGCTAACTTTACTGTTTTGTTTTTTAATTATTATTATTTCTTTATTCAATTTTCATCCTATACAAAGTAAACATATATATATAAAGCAGACATTTACCTTTATTCCCCCTTACATTATACCTGCCCCCCTGTTTGAAGGTGGTATATATAGAACTGAATAGGGGATCCCTGTCTTCAGTGAGTAATTACCGTAATCAGTGCATGCACGGTACACCCCGCCGATTGCGGGGTCTGTGCATGCGCAATAGAGGCTCCGCGGTCATTTTCTAGTAGCCTAGTGTTCGTTGTAATAGGATAGATGGCTAAATCTTACAGGGGCGAATTTGCTGTGTCTCTATTCTCCAGAGTAAAGTGCTATTAAGATCTGGGTGTCAGCATTACGAGATATTGAGCAGATGTGCGGTAATGGACGTCCGTGGTCCAATCTGCACATGCGCACTAGATGACAAACGGCCATTTTATTGTAGTCCAATCTGCTTTATATTCAAGTAAAAGGGGGAACGGACGTGTTTTCATTTTAAAACCGAATAGATGACCGAGACTAAGGGGTTTGACTGTGAATTAATAAAATAATAATGATGGTTGTGATGTAGGAGTGTTTCCTGTAGGTGGTTTGTATATGGATGGGACCATATAATTGATGGACCACTCAGATAACTGGTAATACATCACAGTACATAAATGTCAATTTGCTCAGTGGTCAACCATTGAGAGGGAGTAGGCTAATACAGCAATAGTAAGCCACATTATTAGGAAATAAAAAAATTATATAAACTTTTCAAAAAAATATTTTTAAAATTTTTTTGGGGGTACAAAGTATATTGTTATATACAGAGTATGTGATTATATAAAATTAATATATATACACCCATAGTAGGTGTGAAGATATTACATATTATAAATGACTTGGGATGGGAGAAGGGTGCCTGTAAGCAACGGAAAAAATGATAATGGGAATGGAATATACAAAAAACATGTCATAAAATATTCTAAAATATTTTTAAATTATCCATAATATTTCTAATTGGAAAACGAGGGGACTCGCCGTTGACTCTGAGGAGATTCACATTTTTACACACAAATGAATATTAAAGGGGCATACAGCCCAGACAAATAGTTCCAAAAACCTATCCCTTGATGCACCTATCGGAGGCTAAATCTGCCAGTAACGTGTGTATCTTGCTAATGGTATCCTTTTCTCATATGTTGGTATTAGAGAGTGACAGGTAGCTTAATGAGGCTACTTACAATCTACTGGACCACGGTCAATAATTGCTTATAAAGCACTTGACCTCAAAATCCATGTTATGTCCTAAAGGCTGGAGGGTCTGCATCTCATGAGTCCAAAAGGATTCCCTTTGGCTGAGTGTGACGACTTTATTGCTTCCCCTCCAGTGGGGATGGTATTTTTCAATAGCCCAAAATCTTAAAGACGTCGGGTCTCTATTATGATGGCATAATGTCTAGAGACACTGGGTTTTGGATAGCCATTAGTTATATTTTGGAAATGTTCCCTAATCCTTTTCCACATCGGGCGCTTGATTCTTCCTATGTACTGAATCTGACATGGGCATTCCAGGGCATATTCTGTTCTACACATGATAAAAATCTCTGACGGTAAACTCCTTCCCAGTAGTTGTTGAAGAGAATTTTTCTTTTTTCTGATCTTTTCTTTCTGTTTTAGTATACGCATAGCAACGTTTACAAGGGTAGAATCTTTTCCCTGTAAAAACGTGAAGCTCGTTTTTTTGGGGGGTCTATCACACTTCTTGCTACTTTGTCTCGTAGTGTAGGTGCTCTTCTATATGTAAATGTTGGTCGTTCAGGGAGTACCTGTTTCAGATGTCTATCGGCAGTTAATATTGGCCAATCAATTTTTTTGTGTTGTACTCAATAGTTGAGGATAATCGGTAGGAAGTCTTCATATGTTGCCCGTTGTTCCCTGTTTTCTATCAGTAGTTGTCTGTCCAGCTTGTCTACATCTTCAATCAGTTGTTTGATAAAATTTTCTACATATCCTTTTTGTGTAAATCTGTTTCAAATGAGCATAGCTTGCTCTTTATAATCCTTTGATTCGGTGCAGTTTATTTTGAGCCTCATAAATTGACCTTTGGGTATGTTATGGAGCCAAGGTGCATAGTGGCAGCTGGTTAACGGTATGTAGCCATTTCTGTCAACTGCTTTGAAAAAGGTTTTAGTTTGGAAAGCTCTATTGGTCACTGAAATAGTGAGATCTAGAAAATTAATCTGCTGTTTATTTATTTCCCATATGAATGATATATTTCTATCATTTTGGTTAAGGCAATTCAAATATTGGAAGCTCTTCTTCCGTACCGTTCCAGATAATCAGCACATCATCTATAAAGCGTTTATATAGTTTTAATTGATGTGGGGGGGTTGCATAGATACTATTCTCTTACCACTCGGCGATGAAGATATTTGCTACACTCGGTGCAAATTTTGCCCCCATTGCTATGCCCTTTATCTGCTTATAGTAATTGTTATTGTGCCAAAAATAGTTGTGTGATAGACAGTATTCTAGGTTTTCCAACAGAAAAGCCTGTTTTTTTCTGGGAGCTTCACTATATTGTTTTAATGGCCATTTAGTGGCTCTGGTGGCTTCTTGGTGCCCTATGATCATGTAAAGAGAATTAACATTGGCTGTAGCTAAAACACAAGGTCCTTCTTCTATGTTCAATCAATTTAACAGCTGGATGAGGTGCTTAGTGTCTTTTAAATAACACAAAGTGATATTGTGTGCCTGAAAAAGGATCACAGATGATCCGAACACGTGCACCTCCTGCTCGGCTATCCCGGGTGTGACGTCCGTGTCCTGTGTCAGCGCGCTCCTCCCCTGACGGCATCGGTTTTGCAGCTGCGCTGGAAACCACCAGCGTGTCCAGCCCAAGAAAGCGGCCATCGGAGCGGTTCTTTACACCGGGGATCCAGCTGATGAACCTTTCTGTTTCCATGCGCCATCTCTTGCTAATCTTGTGAGTGTATACCACCACTGTGTCGTATTGTGCCCAATAAATTAGTTTTTATTGTGCACTTAGAGGCGCCGCTGTTTTTTCTCTCTTTTAAATAAGCCTTGGTTTTTTGTGCCAATGGTTGTAGGAAGTAATCAAGGTATTGCCCATTCTAGCTCCTACTGACTGGATGCCATTGGCTATTGGGCACCCCGGTGGGTTGAGGCTGTCCTTATGAATCTTTGGGACTTTGTAGATGATAGGAATTCTACATGTGTCTGGAACCAGGTATCTGCTCTCTTATTTGTCTAAAAGACCTTTTTTCTTTACCTTGTCCACTAGTCGTTCTAGATCTTTTCTTGTTGGGTTACTCATTAGGGGGACATAGGTTTCTCTGTCAGCCAGCTGTCTCTCCAGCTCGGTTAGATATGCCTCTTTAGTTTGTAGTACAATGGCACCGCCTTTGTCTGCAGGGTGAATGACCAGTTTGTTACGGTTCTCTAGACGTTTAATTCCAATTTATATACTTTTAGCTTCTTTTACCTTCCTGATTTCCATTTTCTGTAAATCTTGTGTTACCAATTGTTTGAATATCTCTATATGCGCATTATCATTGTTTGGTGGGTTGAACAGTGATTTGTTTCTTAGGTTCTAATGTTGATACTAATGTAGATACTCTGTATGGGTCGACAATTTTTCTTTCCAATGATTTAGATAGCATATACTTGTTTATGTTGAGCTTCCTTGTGTATCTATAAACATTGACGTATATATCAAACTTAGTCATATTTCTCTTTGGTGCATATTTAAGGCCTTTATCCAAAACCATGGGTTCTTCTTTATTCAATTGTACATCTGTCAGGTTGAAAATCCCCTCTCCTAGTATTCTCTTTTTCTTTTGCTTCTTATGTCTGGCTCTGCATCCCCTCTTCCTGGGGGGTACTTCTTTCCCTGTCCTCTTTTTCTGTCCGTCTGGGAGTCCGATCTCTTCTCCACGCCTCTAAAAAATGTCCAGAAGTTCTATTGTTATCCCATTCATCCCTGAATGGTTCATATCTGTTGGCTGTGGGTATGGGGCTCCGGGGCCGATGGTAGGGGCTCCGGGGTCGGTAGTCATACTCCCTTTGTGACACATATCTGGTTCTGGGGGGTGACATATTTCTTCCATAGTAATCCCATTGGTGATAGGTCGGGTTGGGGCTCCTCCCTCTATTTCTGGGATGCCCATAGCGTGGGCTCTGATGGTATTGATTGTAATAGTTGGGCCCCCTGAAGTAAGGTCTTCCTCCTCTGTATTGTCCTGATCCATCTCTCGGGTTCTGTTGGTTCCTCTGTGTTTGGTACCCTCCTTCTCGGTAATTGGGTGTTGATAAAGGGCGCCTTTGTTCTTGATTAATTGATTGAATTCTGGGTCTAGTGTCAATCCTAACCCCTCTTTCAGGAGAGCTGTTAGTCGAGGTGGTTCCTTCCTCTTTGAGTTTGGCTTGCCATTTAAACACCTGATCCGTGGCATAATCTGTTTTATCCCTCTGATATTTTTTCTTTTTTCTATTCTTGGTTTCTTGGTCCTTAAATTATAGATCATTAGTAAGCTGGTTTGCCAATGCCAGGAATTCTGGTGTATCTTTGAAGGGTTCTAATTTGGTTTTATACTCCGCTATTTGTTGGTCTCGTTTCTTCTGCTTCCTTTGCTTTCTTTTTACTAATAATTTTAGCAGTTCTATGTCTTTACTCTGGAAAAACTTATACCATTCTTCACTGGACTCCTGGTCCAATAGGCCATCATTGATGGGTACATCCCATCTAAGTCTCCTGGGTATAAGGTTCTCTCTGATATACCTTTCATGTGAGGTTATATCCCACCAAGTATTGATTTTTTTTATCCATAAGATGCCCTCATTTTCTAAAGGAACTCTCAATTACATCCGGCTGGTCTGTATTATTTGTGTTATATACTCCTTCTAGATCAATATTCCATCCTTCTAAGAAACCAAATACTTCCATGGCTGCTGCACGGCCTAAAGACCTCCAGGATCTACTAATCTGTCCTCCAGGGAAAACCGAACTCCTCTGGCTAGTCTACTCCCTTGGCCCTTCTTGCTGTAGAATCTCAATATAACCATGTTGGAAATTCCTTCGAATACAGCTTGACATTAGTCTCCTGGGAAATGTGTGTCTCTTGTAGAAATATTACCCCTGCCGCATATCGTTTGACTTCCCAAAGGATTTTATGTCGCTTTGCGGGTGTATTTAACCCACGCACGTTATAGGTTAAAAATTTTAATGAGGTCATCATTGCTCACCAGACTCCCCTTCCCTTCCTTCATCCTTTATCCTTGATTTGCCGAAGTCTTCCTTTAATTCATAGTATCTAAAGATGCCGAGGAGGTCAATGGGAGCCTGTGAAGCAAAAAGAAGGCACCTGATCCTAAAAAATTCTTTCCATTGTACAATGAGAAGACCTCTTCCCCACCCATTCCTCTGTTCCACTTGTAGTTTTTTCATTTGTTCTTTCAATTCTTTTATTTCTGCTCTCTATGTATCTACTTTTTCCTCAGTTTCTTCAACCCGTTTTAATATCTGGTTCATATCTCCATGTATGGTTGCCATATCTCCCTTCGGGGATTGTTCTAATCTTGCAAGCATATCCGCCATTTCACTTTTTGTTGGAAGCTGATTTTTTTACCTTTGTTCGCTCTCTATCTCCAGGTCCTCCTCCACTTGATCTTTGCAACCTGCCCCTTGGGATTGTCTGTTTTTGTCGACTTTTATTCATCCCTTCTCCTTGTTTACTTTTTGCTCCTTGTTGTTTCCAAGGGCTGCCATGATTTCCTTCTTGTGTCCTATATTTTTTAATTGTACTTGGGCTGGAGCTTACTTTGGGGGGTTTACCCCAGCACCTTTCACTGGTTTGCCCTTCATTGTGGTTAGCTCTTTATGCATTTGTCTATCTTTCTAGTGGCTTATTTATAGTACTCAACGCACTTGACCCCCTGAATTCTGTGCCAGCTGTTAAGTCAGGTCTCCCAGCTTCTTAGTTTTCCAGTCTTTCCAAGATTTATTAGTGGTCTTAGTGTGCTTTAAATCTACCTACCCGCTATTCAGGTACATCACCAAGTCAGAGTCCTTGCTCTATGCGCTTTAATTTCAATTGGAGGGCAGCCAGTTTTCCCTTTCAATTTCTTAGAACCAGTGTACAATTACACCGCAATCTAACCCATAGGGCTGGATTCCTCTTCTAGTGAGGTCTGCAATAAGTTAAGAGTCTGCCTGGAGTCTCTTATAGAGTATAGCTTGTGGATACCCCAGAATCAGACATTCAAAATGTCCTTACTCCTCCTGAAGATAATCAGTAATGTCTATTTATTAGACTTTTCCTTGCGAGTTCTTGAATCACTTAGTTTGCGTACACGAATACACAGAGATCAAGCATGTCGTTCAAATACACAGTAGCTCAATATATAAGTCAATCTCATTCCTCCAGGGGATAGCCTACAGTCTCTGTGAGCTGAGATTTCCCCCCTTCCTTCTTCTTTTTATATATATAATTTATGAGCACGCTGGGATCAGGCTAGCATATCCCACCTGGGTATAGTCATCAGTGCCTATTGTTTAGAGATTTTTTCAGTTTGAGAGCACCTCAGCAGTCCAAATAGTGTCAAATCACTCCTCTGGCTTACGGTACATGTGAGCTGGGGTTTCCCCCTATAGCTTATAGCCTTTTAACCTTTTAGCCTCACATACACATATGCAGGGGTTAAAGATGTTTTAGGGCTACCACAGCCCTCTAATGTTTAGTAAGAAGTTCAAATGCACTGGAATTTCCTCTTGTCAACTCTTGAAAGGAATAGCATACATCAGGGATATGCAATTAGCGGACCTCCAGCTGTTGCAGAACTACAAGTCCCATGAGGCATAGCAAGACTCTGACAGCCACAAGCATGACACCCAGAGGCAGAGGCATGCTGGAACTTGTAGTTTTGCAACAGCTGGAGGTCCGCTAATTGCATATCCCTGGCATACATGTACATAGCAGTCCAGTATCTGGAGGTGTCTCACCCTTCCATTACTTGGATTGTGGTACAGACAAGAGGGAGTTTTTTCCCTGCAGTTTCTTATATTGCAAAAGCATGTAAGCCCCTAGGAATCAGGCTTGGGGCAAACAAATCCTTCCGACAAATGTTCAGTAATACCTGAGGATGTAAACATTTCCCTCACCCGTCACTTAACCACTTTAAGACCGAGCCTCTTTTTGGAGTTCGGTGAATATGAGTTAAAATCAGGTTTTTTTGCTATAAAATTACTAAGAACCCCCAAACATTATATATTTTTTTCTAGCACCCTAGAGAATAAAATGGTGGCCATTGCAAAACTTTGTCACACCGTATTTGCGCAGCGGTCTTACAAGTGTGATTTTTTTTTTTTTTTTTTTTTTTTTTTTTAAATTGAGATTTTTGAGTTAAAAAATAACCCATATTGTGAAAGATAATGTTACGCCAAGTAAAATGATACCCAACATGTCATGCTTCAAAATTGCGTCCGTTCGCAGAATGGCGACAAACTTTGCAACATAAAAATCTCCATTGTCGACGTTTAAAAAATTCTACAGGTTAGCATTTTTGAGTTAGAGGAGGTCTGGTGCTAGAATTATTGCTCTCGCTCTAATGATCGCGGCGATACCTCACATGTGCATTTTCATATGTGGGCGGGACTTACGTATGCGTTTGCATTTGCGGGCGAGCTCACAAGGACGTGCGCTTTAAAATTTTTTTTTTTTTTAAGATATTTTTATTGATTATACAGACATACAAACACAGAAACCAACAACCGTATTTCGGGCAACATACCCGATCAGCAAAGTATTGGCGGCTTATACATGGTTAATAAAAAAAACTTTCCCATTTATATTTTGCAATAGATGGCATCTGGGTATATTTTTAACCACTTCAGCCCCGGAAGAATTTTGCACTTTAGGACCAGAGCACTTTTTGCGATTCGGCGCTGCGTCGCTTTAACTGACAATTGCTCAGTCGTGCGACGTTGTACCCAAATAAAATTTGCGTCCTTTTTTTCCCACAAATAGAGCTTTCTTTTGGTGGTATTTGATCGCCTCTGCGTCATTTCTTATCGCCGCTATAAACAAAAGAGGCCATTTTGCAAAAAAAACCAAATTTCTTACTTTTTGCTAAAATTCAAATCCAAAAAAAAAATATAAAAAAACATTTTTTTTTCACCGTTTTTGGCCGATTTATACAATTGCTCATATTTGCGATAAAAAAAATCGCAATTGGTGTTTATTGATTGGTTTGCGCAAAAGTGGCCGCGTTTACGGATGATGAGAATTCATTTCTGGGGTTTTTTTTTTTTTTTTTCATTCTTTAAACCAAAAAAAACGTTTTACCGGAGAAAACAAATATCGCCGCTATTCTTTACTGCGTCTCCGCTAGTTTATGGTGGTTTTCTTTCGAGATAAACACCCTTTTTTTCCTGCGTTTAAAATAAACCCATGTTGCAGCGTGCTGACTCGTTAACAGTCAATTTCGCTGCGTCGCGGCTTAGCGTTTTTCACGAGACCAGGATTTCACGTTTTAAG
>BLSH010170185.1:540092-564370 GCA_018402905.1 Glandirana rugosa | reverse complement strand
GCTATCTGTCCTCAGAGCAACAGCACAGACAGCAGTAGTAAAGTAATCTATCTCAGGATGCAGGATCAGGTCTTAAAATGGCTAAAATCTGTCCCTCACGCCGTCAGCTACCTTTCCCTATACTAACCCAAGGAGCATGTGACTGCAGCACTGTGACTCCAGCTTATAAAGAGGCTGGGTCACATGATGCACTGGCCAATCACAGCCATGCCATTAGTAGGCATGGCTGTGATGGCTTCTAAGGGCAAACCAGTGAAACGCTTGTTGATTGGCTGCCCTGCAGCTTCTCAACACGTGGAGTAAAATAGCAGAACCCCGGACCGAACCCGAACGATTTTTGAAATGTCCGGGTCCGGGTCCGTGCCACGGACACCCGAAAGTTCGGTACGGACCCGAACGTTACAGTCCGGGTTCGCTCAACACTAGTCAAGACTGATTATAGTCCTTGCCCATAGAAAACATGTGACACAATTTGCAATAGTGGTGGAAACCTCCTACACATAAATATTACATTTAGACTAAATTTGGTAAGGACATGCATTATGAGAACAGAAAACCTCTCTACATGAAGTGATATGCTCGGGATGCAAACCCAGAACCTCTATGTTGCTAGGTAGAAGCATTAAGCTGTTATCCACCAGTCTGCCAAGTGTGCAACCCTCCTACACATAAATACACATATACTGCATTTCTTTGGACATATAGGTGGTGGAATTACATTAGTCTGGAGTTTATTCTGTGCTATTTGGTGGTGCTTGGAGTGTAGAACAGTGATGTTATTGCAACAGCAATGGTATTGTTTGTGGTTTGTGAAGATACCTGTGTGAGTTTGGGAAAAGTTTTTTATGAGATGGACAGCAACAAGCGAGAGACAGAAAAAAAAATATTTTAACAAAACATGAGAAGATTATACATTCTAACATTCTTAAAACAAATTAGATTATGAAATAGCAACATTGTTGCAGGGACAATTTGTTTGAGAGAAAGATACATTTCTTCTCAACATGAAAAGGATTTCTTTAGGGAAGTTACAATTGTACCATTAGAATTAATGGCTGAAACTTACATTGGGATATATAGCGCAAATTTGCCTTCTCAGGAAGGTATTATAGACAAGCGCAAATTTGTGAATTTACCATAGTGCCCTCTAAAAAAGGCATGAGAGTTAAAATGAGGGAATTTTCTTGTCTGAGCATGCTCAGTTGTGCTGATGAATAGTCAGGAAAAAAGGGGGAATTTGGCTCTTTTCAGACTTTCAATGATATTTCAGGTTATACATCACTTTTTTAAACAATATAAAAGCAGATCATCATTAAACAAGATACTACATTTTTAAGAACCATTTAGGTGATCATATCATGCTGTAAACATTATTTTCATGTGCAATTCCGTTGCTTCTACCGCGACTAGTTTTTTAATCAGTCACTGTTGTCTGAGCGCTATAGTGAATTTGATCCTGGGAGTATTTTCTCACTCAGGGCTTTAGTAAATTACATTTTCGTGCTAATTAGCTCAAATTCGCGATTCTGCGCGTTAAAATTTGCCCAAACGCAGAATAGCGCTAAAGTAAATGACCCCCTATAACAGCTATAAAGCCGCAATCCTAGATAAAGAACGCTGGTAAAATTTCAGAAGGAATGAGGAACAGGCTCACCTGAAGTTTGAGAGGAGTGTGGTCGCCCCTAGCAATGCCGGTGATGTCATCCCAGGAATCGCAAACCAAAAGTTTCACCTACAGAGGATTATGGCAAGCGTAAAGCAACACAGCGTCCAGGAAAGAAAAGTCAAGTTGTTTGGGAGAGCCAGCAAAGAGCAGTTAAGAGGATGCCATCGCCATTAGCAACCAGAGAAAGTCTCCAGATCCCATGCCTGGAATGTGGTAAATTGGGACATGATTGTTTGTCTTGTCCCTGGTTGTGGGGTACACCAAGAGTCAATGTTGCGGGAAAAAAAAATTGTCAGCAGGCCCCTGCAGTCACCCCTAGCAACAGTGAGGATGTACATGTTGTGCCTGCAGGGGGTGCCAAGGAGTTCTAAAGGGCTGCTGCAGTTCTATTCCATGACCACCAGGGAGAGTTGGCCAGTGAAAGGGCAACAGAGGACTGCTTCATGAGACAGCATACTCAATTGAAGTTGGTGACCCCTACTACTGTGATGGGTAAGACTTTCCTTTATGAAATGGTGGCTGAAACTGCTGATTTCACGCTGCGAAAGACTGATTATGAGACTGTGCATGGTGATGTGAGAGTGACCCCAGTTATTGGGGCCACTGAATATGCGCTTGAGAGTGACTGAGTGGGGAGGCAGGAGTTAAAGTCAAATTTGCACCTGTGCGTGCTTCTCAAGAGGGAAATAATGGTGTGTTTAATGTCAGTAAGGTCCAAATTGGTAGTGGGCTGGGACAGCCCACAAAAGGTAAAAATGCTGTTAAGGTTTATAATGCTGAATATACTGATGTTGGGAAAACCCCAGGTTATGGTAATGCTGCAGTGAAAGACAGGCAGTTGCCCATAGCAACAGGTGGTAAAACAGCACAGTTGTCCCTGGAAATCTCCAAGGAACTTCATGTATTGGAGCCGGAGATTGCTCTGGACAACTGCAAAGTCACTCTGGTGGAACAGAGTGAAACTGCATCTTTTACTGGGAATGTGTTAGTGCAAACTGCTAGTACTGAAACTGTGCAAGGAAATAATGGTTTAATGCAACTTGAGGAAAAGGCAAAGATGTGTGAGGTTTATGAAGTGCCATCCAAACAAGCAGCTGGATGTGGTGTATTGCAACCTGTGGTGTTAAAATCTGTATTGCCAAAATCGGACATGCTTCCCAATGACTTGTGTAACAAGTCTGCAGCTAAGCCCGTCTGCTTGCATGTGTCTCCTTGTTCAGACGGTTCAGTGCTGAGGAGTACAGATGAAGGGAGCACACATGCAATGGATGGGGAAGTATGGCCAGGGGGACAGTAACAACCGTGGAAGACAGGAATGTTCAGGAGAAATGTGTCTATTACCATGCTGACAATATTTACAATATTATTGAGAAGGGTAGTACTGACAAGTGCAGGGTTGTATATGCTGTGGAGCCTCTTTGTCTGTCCAGACCTCATTGGATTTAGTGCTACAGAGCAATGTTTGTTACGATTAGTTGGCCAAGAAAATAAGTGCAATGCTAGATGGAATTTCTGAGGCTAAAGGTGTAGTGGACACTGTCTCTGCTGTGCCAGTTGGGGGAACTGCAGAACAGCCTGTAGCTGAAGTTGTCGTGGCTAGAGTTGAGTGAACACCTGGATGTTCGGGTCCGGCCAAACTTCGCAAAAAAGTTTGGGTTCGGTACCGAACTTGACCCCGAACCCCATTGAAGTCAATGGGGACCCAAACTTTTCGGCACAAAACCTGACCCTATAGAACTAGGAGATGATTTTAGAACAATAATCTGTCCCTCTAAGCAGTAGTAATCTCTACCTAGTCCTGTCAGATCATTCTGTAATATAGGATGAGATGTTATTAGATCTGTAATCTGTCCCTAAAAGCAGTAGTAGTAGTAGTAGTAGTAGTAGTAGTAATTTCTACCTAGTCCACAATCAGATCGTTCTGTAATGCAGGATGAGATCTGCAATCTGTCCCTCAAAAGCAGTAGTAGTAGTAATCTCTACCTAGTCCACAATCATATTGTTCTGTAATGCAGGATGAGATGCTATTATATCTGCAATCTGTCCCTCACAGCACCAGCAGCATCCTCTCCCTACACTAGCCAGAGAGCATGTGACATGCAGCACTAAGTGACTCCAGCTTATAAAGAGGCTGGGTCACATGATGCACTGGCCAATCACAGCCATGCCATTAGTAGGCATGGCTGTGATGGTTTCTAAGGGCAAACCAGTGAAACACTTGTTGATTGGCTGCCCTGCAGCTATTCAACAGGCGGGATCAAATACCCGAACCCAGAACCCGAACCCAAACTTTTTTTCAAATGTCCGGGTCACGGACACCCCAAAGTTCGGTACGGACCCGAACATTACAGTTCGGGTTCGCTCAACTCTAGTCGTGGCTGATGCAGAAATGAACCCTCATGAAAAGGAAGGACCAGATAAGGGCAAACACACAGCAGAGAAATTGTCCATGACTTTAACCACATCAATACTGGGCACGAAAAGCTTTCTTTTGGTGGCATTTAATCACTAGGGTTTTTTTTTATTTTTTGTGGTATAAATAAAAAAAGATTGAAAATTTTGTGAAAAAATGCCTTTTTCTTTGTTTCTGTCATAAAAGTTTGCAAATTATTAATTTTTCTTTGTCAATTTTGGTCAAATTTTATACTGCTACCTATCTTTGGTAAAAAATAACCCAAATAAGTGTATATTATTTGGTCCTTGTGTAAGTTATAGAGTCTACAAGCTATGGTGCCAATCATTGAAAATTGATCACATCTGATCACACCTGATATACTGATGGCCTATCTCATTTCTTGAGACCTTAACAAGCCAGGAAAGTACAAATACCCCCCAAATGACCCCTTTTTGGAAAGTAGACATTCCAAGGTATTTAGTAAGAGGCACAGTGAATTTTTTGAAGTTGTGATTTTTTTCCCACAATTCTTTGCAAAATGAAGATTTTTTTTCACAAAATTGTCATCGTAACAGGTTATTTCTCACACACAGCATATGTATACCACAAATTACACCCCAAAACACATTCTGCTACTCCTCCTGAGTATGGCGATATCACATGTCTGAGATTTTTTCACAGCCTGGCCACATACAGAGGCCCAACATGCAGGGAGTGCCGTCAGGTATTCTAGGGACATAAATTACACATCTAATGTCATGACGACCTATCACATTTTTGAAGGCCCTGGAGCACCTGGACAATGGAATTTGCATACAAAATGATCCCATTCTGGAAAGCAAACACCCCAAAGAATAATCTATGAGGCATAATGAGTCTTTTGAACGGCTCATTTTTTTCCAGAGGTTTTTGGAAAATGTGGGAAAAAAATTTCCACACAAAGTTGTCCATTTATAAGATATTTCCAACACATAGCATGTACATAGCAAAAATGATACCCCAAAATACATTCTGCTATTCCTCCTGAGTATGGCGATACCACATGTGTGAGACTTTTACATAGCCTGACCACATACAGAGGCTCAACATTGAACTAGCACCTTCAGGCGTTCTACGAGCACAAATTACACATCTCATTTCTCAACCACCTACCTATTACATTTTGAAGGTCCTGGAGCACCAGGACAATGGAATTGCCCGCAAAATTAACCCATTTTGGAAAGAAAACACCACAACGTATAATCTATGAGGCATATGAGTCGTTTGAACATGTGATTTTTTTCCAATAGTTTTTGGAAAATGTGGGAAAAAAAATGAAAACTCTTTTATTTTTACACAAAGCATGCACCTAGCAAAAATGACACCCCAAAAATACATTCTGCTACTCCTCCTGAGTATGGCGATGCCAAAAGTGTGAGACTTTTACAGGTGATGTTTACTCATGGGTGTGACGGTCACTGACAGGTGACTGGCGATGGTCACCGGTGGGTGACTGGCGGTGGTCACTGATGGGTGATGGGTGACTGGCGGTGGTCACTGATGGGTGATGGGTGTCTGGCAGTGGTCACTGATGGGTGACTGGTGGAAGTCACTGATGGGTGACTGGGGGGTAGTCACTGATGGGCGCCGGGTGTCTGGTGGTGGTCACTGATGGGTGTCTGGTGGTGGTCACTGATGGGTGACGGGTGACTGGTTAAGGTCACTGATGGGTGACGGGTGACTGGCGGTGGTCACTGATAGGTGATGGGTGACTGGCGGTGGTCACTGATGGATGCCGGGTGTCTGGTGATGGTCACTGATGGGTGACAGGTGACTGGTGGTTGTCACTGATGGGTGACTGGTGGTGGTCACTGATGGGTGCCGCGTGTCTGGCGGGGGTCACTGATGCGTGACGGGTGACAGGTGACTGGCGGTAGTCACTGATGGGTGACGGGTGACTGGCGGTGGTCACTGATGGGTGACAGGTGTCTGGTGGTGGTCACTGATGGGTGACTGGTCACGGTCACTGATGGGTGACTGGCAGTGGTCACTGATGGGTGACGGGTGAAAGGCCATGGATGACTGGCGGTGGTCACTGATGGGTGACAGGCCATGGTCAGTGATGGGTGACAGGCCACGGTCAGTGTTGGGTGACAGGCCACTGATGTGTGGCGGTTGACACACCACGGTAACTGATGGGTGACTAGTGACACGCCGCGGTCACTGATGGGTGTCGGGTGACAAGCCACGGTCACTGATGGGTGATATGCCACGGTCACTGACGGGTGACACGCCATGGTCAGTGAAGGGTGACGGGTGACACGCCACGGTCAGTGATGGGTGACGAGTTACACGCCACGGTCAGTGATGGGTGACACTCCATGGTCAGTGATGGGTGACGGGTGACACACCACGGTCAGCAATGGGTGACGGGTGACAGGCCACGGTCACTGATGGGTGACGGGTGACATACCATGGTCACTGACGGGTGACAGGCCACGGTCACGGATGGGTGATGGGTGACAGGTGCACTTTATGATGGCAATATGATGACAGGTACATTTTATGATGACAGCTGCACTTTGTGGGGGCAGATGGGGTGACTGTTGAGTGACTGGTGCATTGGGGGGGCAGGGGGGATGTGACAGGTGTGTGTTTTTTCTTTACAGATCAGTGACTCACTGATCCCAGTTCTTCTCTCTTCACACTGGAAACTGTGAGGAGAGAAGAGCTGGTAACAGTGAGTTACCGCTCTGTTTACATTGGATGTGGATCGGCTGTGAAGTAGATCACAGCCGATCACAAGATAACAACTGCCGGACGGCGGCTGATACCAGTGTCAGTGACAGACAGTGTTCCCTGGGAACACGCCGCTACCGACACGCACACGCAGCGTGCTCCCAATCGCGCACTTGCGCCCTGCGAATGGGGAATGTGCCATTTGTGATCAGCCTTGACGGCCGATCACATGGTAAACAGCCACGGCCAATGGCTGTTCACCCCCGTCGGTGAGGCGGTGTGTCCTTAAAGGGGCGACGTCATATGACGTTGTCCCAGAACGAGAGCCCTACCGCTCCGCCGTCATATGACGGTGGGCGGTAGGCAAGTGGGTAAACAGTAATGTTGACCAGGAATGTCAGAGAGATGTTGTCATCTATAAACTCACTGTTGCAGAGCCTGAGAAGTTGGATATAAGTACAGCATCTGGCTGGGACGTACAGCCATGCGATACTAGTGCGTTTTTTTCACAGTCTGAGAGTCTGGTACTGCGGAGTACCACAAGGTGGAGCACTGAATGGCAGGCTGTATTGAACAAGGTGAATCAAGACAAAAGTGGGTTATTTCTGGATTTCTTGCTTGTGTTTACAGCTGCTTCTCGGTTTGATGCTCGATTACTTCCTGCAAAAGTAGTATGTGGAAGAGGCTCTAAAAAAATAGAAAAGGTGTCAGGAATGTCAGAGGTGTCACCTCCTAATGGACAGGTGGAAAGCATTTCTGCTGCTGTGGTTTATGGTGGTGGCCCCCAGCTATGCAAACCTCACCATGAGCCATTGGGAACACATATCTATATGGCACAATAATCCTTATGCCTCCCTCTTGGTGTTCTATGGCTGTTATATTGACAATGTAAAAAGGTGCGTAAATACGCTAGGAAAAATAAGTGGGACTTTAAATGAAGCGAGGTGGTGTATAACAGATACAATGATGGATTATGGTAAAATTCATGATTTTAATGGTAGACACATTCAAGAAAGAATATACATAATTAACATATAATATTCCGTATTCATTAGTAGACGTAATATTGATTTGAATAGTAGATACATACAAAGAGGATATACATAATTAGCCTTTCATATTCCATATTCATGAGTAAAGATGATATCATGATGTTCAAATAGTGCATATAGCGTGGCCCCAGTCCATCAATATTTGCATTTATAATTATATCCAGATAACAGCCAAAATATAGCTCAAATATTAAAAGTATAAAAGAAATCTGGCCTGTAATCCTTATCACCCCAGGAAATAGTTTCTTGGATATATAGTCCATAAATCAAGTAACTTGGGTAATACACGGCGATGGCCAGTTTGGGCCACTCATCAGGAGCAACCGTGACATGACTACAAAAATCAGAAAGAGAAATGGTGTAAAAAGCAACATCACATATCAGTACATAAAAAAGGGGGGGGGGGGGTTGTACCAATGAACATATGCAGGATCAATAGATCGCTGTCACTTACAAAACACAAAACACATATCTGCAGCCTTCGCAGAGATCACGCCCGATCCCTGCGAATTCTGACAGTGAATTTACTAGTGACTTGACACAGGCTCTGACAACAGGTGTACTTTTTTGCCTGTGAGTCTCACTTGTGAGTCTCACTACCTATAATGACTACCGATAAAGACCATGTCTAATCCGAGGTACACTAGTGAAGAGGCCTACGCGATTGTGAATATGACAGATGAGAGCGATGGGGAAGACTCACTGTCAGATTCAGACTCACCAATCGAGTTGATATTCGACAGCGGCTCCATGACAGATAGCTCTGACAATTGGGTGGTCCCTGCTAAGGTCAGGCGTACCAGATCCCGTTTAGCTGGCACTGAGGTGCAAGAACCGCAGGGCTCTCGTATGGAGCAGAGACCCAGTACTAGCGCTGCTACCCCTTCTGTTGACCTGGCAAGCACCAGCGGCCTAGTACATCCTGGTCATACAACCAGCACTGCAGTAACACTTGGTGACGTGGCGAGTCCCTTAAGTGCAGTTCAAGCTGGTGTGGCTAGCACGAGTAATGCCCCGCAGCCACAAAGACGAAGAACACAGGCCCGCAGAGCCCATAGTGCCCTTCCTGATGTGCTTGCAAACCCTGATTGGCAACCCACCACTGATGCAGCGCCCGTACTTCCCCCATTCACTGCCCACCCGGAATTCAGGTGAATACAGTTGATTTTAGGGCCTCTTACATTTTAGATCTCTATAGATCTATTGTGGACCAAAGCAATTTATACGCTGGTCAATACATCGCCGCTAATCCCCATTTGTCCCTTGCCAGAAATTGGAAACCAATTACGGTTTCCGAATTTAAGACCTTTTTGGGCCTCACCTTCAACATGGGCATACATCATCTACCTGAATTGCGGTTATATTGGTCCAATGACTCAATTCATCACGTGTATGTCTACTCTGCTTCCATGGCCAGGGCACGATACGAGCAGATTCTGCGGTTCATGCACTTCAGTGACAATCGAATCGATCGTCCATATGGAGACCCTGAATTTGACTGGCTCTACAAAATTAGGCCCCTCATAAACCACTTCAACCAGACGTTCACAGCACATTTTATTCCCAACCAAGTTGTGTGCGTGGACGAGTCCCTGATTAAATTTGCTGGCCGTCTTGTTTTCAAACAGTACGTCCCCAACAAGCGTGCCAGATACGGGGTCAAGTTGTATAAGCTCTGTGACAGGGCCACAGGCTATACATGTAGTTTTATGGTTTATGAGGGCCTAGATAGCCGCATAGAGCCGGAAGGATGCCCAGACTACATGGGGAGTGCTGGCAAAATTGTGTGGAGCCTGGTGTCACCCTTATTCGGAAAGGGGTACCATTTGTACGTGGACAATTACTACACAAACGTGCCACTTTTTAGTCACTTACTTGATCACCAAATTGGCACCGTGCGACCTAATCGCAAATAGCTTGGGGTGTCTACTTTCCAAAATGGGGTCATTTGGGGGGGGGGGCTTGTGCTATCTGAGCATTTCATGGCCTCCGCAACTGAGATAGGTAGTATGGGGTGAATGCATAAATATCTGCCCTTAGAAATACTGAAGGCGGCGATTGGATTTTGGGGTCCTGTATCCAGATAGACTTCCAAAAAGTCTCACACATGGGGTATCCCCGTACTCAGGAGAAGCAGCAGAATGTATTTTTGGGGTGTAATTCTACATATACTCATAGCATGTGTGAGCAATATATCATTTCAGCAACAACTTTGTGTAATTTTTTTTTTTTTGGTCATCTTTCAATCACTTATGACAAAAAAATAAAATATTCAATGGGCTCAACATGCCTCTCAGCAAATTCCTTGGGGTGTCTACTTTCCAAAATGGGGTCATTTGGGGGGGGGGTTGTACTGCCCTTCCATTTTAGCACCTCAAGAAACGAGATAGGCAGTCCTAAAATAAAAGCTGCATAAATTCCAGAAAATGTACCCTAGTTTGTAGACACTATAACTTTTGCGCAAACCAATAAATATACGGTAATTAACTTTTTTTTACCCAAGACATGTGGCTAAATGCATTTTGGCAAAAATGTATGACCTTTCGTCCTTTTTTTGTTTATATCGCAACAAATAAAAAGAGCAGTAGTGAACAAATACCACCGAAAGAAAGCTCTATTTGTGGGAAAAAAAAGGACGCAAATTTTGTTTGGGTACTGTATTGCATGACCGCGCAATTACCATTTGAAGCGGTGCAGTGCCAAATTGAAAAAAGTGCTCTGGTCCTAAAGCTGCAAAACCTTCCGGTTGGTAAGTGGTTAATTATGTATATTCTTTCTTGAATGTCTACCATTAAAATCATGAATTTTACCATAATCCATCATTGTATTTGTTATACACCACCACGCTTCATTTAAAGTTCTACTTATTTTTCCTAGCGTATTTACGCACCTTTTTATATTGAAACAGGGATGGAAGTACCTGGCCTTACCAGCCCAATTGTTCACTTCATATAAAGTCCCAACATGCCCCGCTCCCTTTTTTCCCCCCATATTGACAATGTAGTCATCATTTGGAATGGACCAGAATCCTCCATTTCCAATGTTGTTCAATATTGCAACAACAATGACAAGGGGTTATCTTTTCACATCTGTCACCGATCCATACAAATAAATTTTTCTTGACCTTGAGTTGTATCAACAGGACTGTACAATCTGCGCCCAGAACTATAGAAAACCTACCTCTGGCAAATCCTATCTCCATTTTAGGAGTTGCCACCATCCCCGGTAGATAAGCAATATACCCAAGAGTCAATTCTGCCGTTTACGACATAATTGCACTGAAACGTCATATTATCAGACCCTTGGTGAATTATTGAAGAATAAATTCTTGAAGAAAGGTTATCCAGCGGGGATCATTGAGGAAGCATATTCTCACTACCTTCCATATAGATCCCAGTGGCCACAAAGATCACAAATCCAACGAGGGTACACAACCGACCCATTTCATAACCCAGTTTCATGGACAATTCAGGAGAATGAAGCAAATTGTCCTTAAACACTGATCCCTTTTGCTACAGGACCCCCAACTTAAATCAACGCTAACCGACAAATACAAGTTTACCTACAGGAGAGCAAAAAATTTTAAAGCTCAGATAGCACCCAGTAAATTACGATCTATTCATTTCTCTGCCACTAGTGCAACCCTTACTTTTTATAATATTAAGGGGATGTATCAGTGTAAGAAGCCCCTGTACCTCACATGCAAACATATCCTCCATGGCCAAAAAGACTTTATGGCCAAAGGGAAAAAATACACCCTTCCAGACTTTTATAACTACTCCTCAGAGTATGTTATATATTGCCTCCTATGTCTGTGCGGTCTGCTTTATGTGGGCCGCACCATTCGGACCCTGATAAAAAGGTTCAGAACATCGGGGCCTAGATGAAAAGGGCTCAGACAAGCATTTTTCCGATTGTCATGAACAATGCTCAGAGGGATTGTGGGTGATAGAAGCCATCCCAAAGAACCTCCCACAGGCCGAAAGATATAAACATCTGTGTGAAAGGGAAAATTACTGGATTTGCACTCTAGATTTCGCCAGGTGGGGTAAATGAGGGTATTGAAGTAAACATTCTTTTATAAAATAACACCATTACCCATATAATAATATGTATGATCTTGTACTTCATCATGATTCTACGTGCTAAAAGTTTTCTTATTAGTCCATAAGGCCATTACTATGTTCACCGGAATCACCATTCGTGCGTCTAGCCTGATATAAATATTTTCATCAGAAGACATATATATATATATATATATATATATATATATATATATATATATATATACACATTTTATTTTTCGTTTTATTTATAGTTTAAATATTTCACAAATCACTTATCATTCGTCTTCATTTTAATAGTGAATACATTACTGCACATAGCATCATCCATAATTGTGAATGCATTAATCAATTTAATTCAGTTTTAATTTTTATTGCGATGTGAGTTCATTAATTAATTTCTTATTTTTATTTTTAATTTTTATTGTAATTTATAGCGATGTGAATTAGTTACCATTGTTGTGTATTCATTTTATATCTAATAGCATAGCACACTGTTTTATCCTAATTTATACATTCACGTGATCCTAGACCCCTCCCACTGCAATCCAGGTATTAGGGTTATCTGTGTGTGTTTCCGTGTGCATACACATATATATTCAGCCAGTCGTCCCCAATGCTTTATTCCATTCTGCCTGAAGAGTGAGCTTGAAAGCTCTGAACGCGAGCAATCTGCCTGCTGAACCGGGATCCGGAACAGACATCACCTGGTACCCCCTGAGCCCTCTTCCTCCCATCTGACAGTGTGGAGATCCTGGAAGCACGGGAAGCCACTCGTGGAGCTGGACTCTTCACCGCCTTGTCCATACCTGTCACCGAGACGGATACTGGACCCGCAGCAGATAAACACATGACCATGTGCTTTTATTTCACCCACTTGAGTGTGCATTTGTCTACATCTTTTAATGAAATGTTTACATATTGCTAGGCTTAGAAGGCACCGCTTCTTGCCTCTCAAGAAATGAGATAGGCAGTCATAAACTAAAAGCTGCGTAAATTCCAGAAAATGTACCCTAGTTTGTAGACACTACAACTTTTGCACAGACCAATAAATATACGCTTGTTGGCTTTTTTTTTTTTACCCAAGACATGTGGCTGAATGCATTTTGGCAAACATTTATGACTAAAATTGAGTTTATTGTATTTTTTTAATAACAAAAGTAGAAAATATCTTTTTCTTTTCAAAATGTTGGTCTTTTTTCGTTTATATTGCAAAAAATAAAAACCGCAGAGGTGATCAAATACCACCAAAATAATTTTTGTTTGGGTACAGCATTGCATGATCACGCAATCACTAGTTAAAGTAGCGCAGTGCCAAATTGTAAAAGTGCTCTGGTCCTTAAGGGGGCAAATATTTCTGGGCCTGAAGTGGTTAAGGATGATAAATGTAAAAATTATGCGCATGCATGCATTCATTCAACTTACATTGTTAAAGGAGAACAACTGGGGGAGAAAATGGCTGAGAAGAATTTGGGTGTTCTGGTAGATCATAGTCTTAACCCCTTCCGGCCCTTTAAGAGGTTTCAGATGGCAGGAGGCAGAGGTCTATTGCGGTCATGTAACCGCCATGATTTTCCTGTCACAGCGGTCACATAATCGTAAAGTGGAGATCGGGAGCTGTCCGTTACACGCCGGTAACTGTGCTGGGAAAGCGCACGGTGCGTGCTCTCAGCACAGCATTGTTTACATTTTGATAATAGGGTAGACTTACACATATATATATATATATATATATATATATATATATATATATATATATATATATATATATATATGTGTGTGTGTGTGTACGGCTGGTGTAAAGAGGTTAATAGTAGCATGCAATGCCAAGCTGAAATTTCTAAAGCAAGCAAAATGCTTTCTTATTTTAAAAGAGGTAAAAACTCCAGAGAGAGAGAGATACATAATATTGCCCTGTACAAAGGATTAGTAAGGTCTCATCTGGAATATACAGTTCAGTACTGGGCACCAGTTCATAAAAGGATATTGGAGAAATGGAGAAAGTACAGAGAGGGGCAACCAAACTGATAAGCCGTATGGAGAAGCTCAGCTATGGGGAAAGATTAACTGATTAGGAAAGATTAGCTGACCTGAATTTATTCTCTGTTAAGGGAGCATATGATCACCATGTATAAATACTTAAGTGGTCCATATAGTAAACGTGGCACGGAATTATTCAGTTTACCCACTTATGGACCAAACCCCTTTTTGCTATAAAATTACGTAGAACCTCCAAACATTATATATATATTTTTTCTAACACCCTAGAGAACAAAATGGTGGTCATTGCAATACTTTATGTCATACCGTATTTGCGCAGTAGTCTTTTGGAAAAAAATTCACCTTTTTGAATTAAAAAATAAGACAAGAGTAAAGTTAGCCTAATTTGTTCTATATTGTGAAAGATAATATTATGCCGAGTAAATTGATACCCAACATGTCATTCTTCAAAATTGCGCCAGCTTGTGGAATGGTGACAAACTATGGCACTTGAAAATCTCCATCGGCGACTTTTAAAAATCTATACAGGTTACGAGTTTTGAGTTACAGACGAGGTCTAGTTCTAGAATTATTGCTCTCGCTCTAACGATCATGGCAATACCTCACATGTGTGGTTTGAACACCATTTTCATATGCGGGCGCTACTTCTGTATGCGTACGCTTCTGCGCACGAGCTTGGCGGGATGGGGCGCTTTAAATTTTTTTTTTCTTATTTATTTTACTTTTTATTTTTACACTGTGCATTTAAAAAAAAAATGGGTCACTTTCATTCCTATTACAAGGAATGTAAACATTCCTTGTAATAGAAAAAAAGCATGACAGGACCTCTTAAATATGAGATCTGTGGTCAAAAAGACCTCAAATCTCATATTTACATTAAAAAACAATAATAATAAAAAATAAATATCCTCCTTTAAGAGCATTGGGCAGAAGTGAGGTTTGACGTTGCTTCCGCCCTTCAATGCTATGGAGCTGAGTGGGCACCATCTTCCTCTCACTCGGCATCCAGGCATTGAGGGAAGTGGACCCAATCGTCTCTGCTGCTACCAGCGACTCCTGTAAGTGGTGGAGACGACGGAAAAGTGGCGGGAGGGGGGCACGCCGCAGAGACCACTTTTATCTCAAAGCGGGCCTCCCGCTGTTTAAAAAAAATACCGGGGTTATGGTAGCTACCTGTTACCATAATAGCAATATTCAACGGCACAGTACCGCCGTATAATGACGGCGGGAGGTTCAGAAGTGGTTAAGGTCATTACAAAGGACAAGGGGGCACACTTCATAGATGGAACAGAAGAGGTTTAGGAGCAAAAGGGATTTAGAGATTTAAAGAAAGTAAAATAGTGGCACTTTAAATTATTTATGTCACGTAATATTACCGCAAAGTTAAAAAAAAAGGCAAATATTGCTCACACTCCGGTGTAACACAATCAATGTTTTCGTGTGTAGGCACCCCTGACGTATATTCGTACATGCTTGCATATGGGGCGGGATTTTATGTGCTTGGGTGTAACTTTTTTTTTTTCAATACAAAAAATTTCTTTTACCTAACTTTTTTTTTCATCAAACCTGGTTGGTGGTTGTGGGGGTCTGCGGGTGGGGGCCTAGCAGAATCTGGAAGCCCCCATTGACAAGGGGGCCCCCCATGTGAATGAGTATACACTTTCACAAAAAAAGTGAGTAAAGACACAACAAGAGCATTTGACAAGTTCTATATTTTAAAAAAATGCCCCCCTGATGTAGATCCATCGTCAATCACGATGCCCACCACACCACCGGACACGAAAAAGAAAAGCCCTGTCTTGTCAAAGGCTCCCACCGTCTGCCTCCCCTGCCTGACATTTCTTATATAGCTAAGGGATGGGGCTGCCTGGCGTCCGCCTTCTTGTGACATCATTGACCAAGGCGTGGTTTTTTTCAGAACTTTCTATTGCCGCCGTTCTTTTATTTACATTTCAGCTCTCAGTGGGGAAGCCACTGATCAGCTGATCAGTCATTGGTTTTTAGGGACAGTGCGGCCGGCTTCGAGGCTCCCTCCTTAACAACCAGCTCTTCTTCATACAGAATTCGAATTGTTCCAAAAAGTTTGGAATTCGTTAGAAAACAGATATATGAAATGAAATCAAACAAATTTCAACTAAATCCATTACCATTTTATTTGAAGATTCAGATACATCCAAATCTGCGAATAACCAAAAATTTGTCCGAATTCATGTTCGGACCGAAACTAATAAGGCAAAGTGACTTTGCACTTTGCATGAGCAATTGCTTCAAAGCTTAGGAAATGAGTAGAAGCTCTGTTGACTTACATCATCCTATCATATGCAAGCAAAAATGTTGTCTCTTACATTTTCCTTGCACGTGATTGGGTATTCTTAGCAAAGTGAAGCTTTACCTCATTTACTAAGTTCTGGAGCAACAGCTCTTGTACAGTGCAACTGCACTTTGCAAATGCACAGTCTATTTGCCTTTAGTAAACCAACCCCAATATCTCAAGCTGAGTGAATCTTATTTCACCCCTTCGCGCCTAAGGGTAAAACAAATTTTAATGCCTAAGCCCAATTTTGCAACTTTGACATGTGTTGGTAAAACCGTACATATCATCACAACTACTTTGTGCATTATACCTTGTTTTTGCAGGACAAATTGGGCTTTCATTTGGTGGTAAATGGTAATGGATATCTCCTGATTTTTTTTTTATTATCAAAGGAAAACTGGCCCAAAATAGTAAAATCTTTTTTAAAATTTAGCTGTATATTTCTTGCTACTACCATAACCTACCACCAAAAAACAAGCCAAAATAAATTCTCCTGCTCCTGACGATTGCAGCGATACCACATATGTGTATGTTAGTTGTTGTTTGTACCCGTAGTACAGCCCAGAAACAATAGTGTGCATTATGTACTTTTCTTATCCTACCTAAAACACACTGACAGTAACGCAATCTGATATTAATTTAAAAAAAAAAATCCTGTCCAAAAATACTGATCCCGACCTTTGACCCTGACCTTGACCCAAACACTTACCCTGGCACTGACCTAGATCAAACCTTTGGATCAACTGCAGGCCACTCACTACAGGAGCTGACCTCTGATTCCAACACAGCCCCTTTCAACGCAGTTTTCTCGCTTGACTGGAACATCCGTTCTTCCCCTGCCACTTACTCCAGGCTTCTCCAAGAGTTGCTCAGGGTTGATAAATTGATATAATACACACTTTGAGCTACAACCATAGAACTGTCGTATAGACCGTGTTAAACCACTTTAAGACCGAGCCTCTTTTTGGAGTTCGGTGGTTTTCAGTTAAAAACATTTTTTTTTGCTATAAAATTACTTAGAACCCCCAAACATTATATATTTTTTTTCTAAGACCCTAGAGAATAAAATGGCGGCCATTGCAAAACTTTGTCACACCGTATTTGCGCAGCAGTCTTACAAGCGCTATTTTTTTTTTTTTTAAATTCAGTTTTTTTAGTTAAAAAATAAGACAACAGTAAAGTTAGGTCAATTTTTTTCCACATTGTGAAAGATAATGTTACGCCGAGTAAAATGATACCCAACATGTTATGTTATGCTAAAAAATTCTACAGGTTAGCATTTTTGCGGTCAGAGGTCTAGGGCTATAATTATTGCTCTCACTCTAACGATCGCGGCGATACCTCATGTGTGGTTTGCACACCGTTTTCATATGTGGGCGGGACTTACGTATGCGTTCGCTTCTGCGCGCGAGCTCGCAAGGACGGTGCGCTTTAAATTTTTTTTTAATTATTTATTTTACTTTTTAATTTTTATTTTTACAACTTTCTTTTTTAAAAAAAAAATTTTGATCACTTTTTTTCCCTATTACAAGAAATGTAAACATTCCTTGTAATAGAAAAAAAGCATGCCAGGACCTCCAAAATATGAGATCTGGGGTCAAAAAGACCTCAGATCTCATATTTAGACTTAAATGCATAAAAAAAAAAATTTTGAAAAAAATGGCAGGGGAAAAAAAAAAATGTCCCCTTTAAGAGCATTGGGCGGAAGCGACTTGTGACGTAGCTTCCGCCCAGCCTTGTTATGGAGCCGGGTGAGCAGCTTCAGCCGCTCACTCGGCACACGGACACTGGGGGGAAAGGACCCAATCATCTCCGCCGCTGCCGGCGGGTTCGGTAAGCGGCGGAGATGACCGGAAAGCGGCGGGGGGGGCACCTCTCCCGCCGCTGATAAAAGTGATCTCGCGGCGAATCTGCCGTTAAGACGACTTTTATCTTGCAGGGAATCTCCTGCAGAAAAAATAGATACCGGGGTTATGGTAACTATCTGCTACCATAACAACGGTATTCCACTTCAACGTACCGCCGTCAAACGACGTACGGCGGTCCGGAAGTGGTTAAAAGGACCTATGTAAATTCCATGCTCTCTGAGGAAGCATTGGTTATCCAGGGATCAACAACATTGCTGCATTTTTGGCTCTCTTTCTTAGAATCATTGATAAGCCTGCTCAAGCCGCCTCTGCAGCAAGTGCCCCCTTAAGCCTGCAACAAGGTTTGCTTACAGTAGGAGAGTATGCAATTCAGTTTCGACCTTCAGGCAGGGTTTATGTCAGGGGTCAGCCCCCTTTTTCCACTTAAGGGCCAAATTCAATGTACAGTATGTGAATGCATGGAGGGCCGCATTCACCTGTTAATAAATGAAGATAATAATCTGGACCCCTTTACATTTCACAGCCACCACACCTCTGGACCCCTTTACATTACACAGCCTCCATACCTTTGGAATCCTTTACATTACACAGCTCCCCCTGCACATTACACAAGCTAAAAGTAGCCACTGATATAAATGTCATTGGCAGTGAAGGGGTTAACCTGCAGGGGGCAATGAAGTGCTTAATTGTGTTCCCTGTGTGTGTTCTAACTGTATGGGGGCTGGGCTGGCAGGGGCATGAGAGATCTAACTGATCCCGAGTACAGGGATCAGTAGATCTGTCATGCTGCCTGACAGAACGGGGAACTGCCGTGTTTACATCAGCGGTTCCCCGTTCTTCCTTTCTCACAGGCGATCGCAGGTCACCAGCAGACAATGAGTCTGCCTGACCCACGGGCACGCTCACGGAGCGTACAGCGGGTGTGCATGGGCGCTGGTAGCGCGTGCTCGCCCGGAAATCGCGAATGCGCAAATCGCCGTTTATAAACACCTATTCACAATAATGAGCCACACTGCGGCAGTAAATACATGGTGGGCAGTCATTAAGGGGTTAAAAAAAATCTGATCACTTTTATTGCTGCCAGAAGGAATGTTAACATCCATTGTGACAGCAATAGGCAGTGACAGGTACTCTTTATGGCGGGAAATTGGGTCTATAAGACCCCAAATCCCTCCTTTGCACTTAAAAGCATTCAAAATGCCAAGTTTGGCTGTTTTGAATACTGTAATTTTTTTAAATCTGGCGCCTTTAAGTCTTCTGTAAACCGAAAGTAATGTCATGACATCGCTCTCGGGTTACTAGATCCGAGACCTGATGAAAGCCGATTCCGGCTTCGCTCGGGTCTGCAGCCAGCCAGCAGATGTGCCGGCTGGTCGCTCTGGCCTCTCAGTGGGATGGGAGAGCCTGGGCAAGCCACAGAAGGCAGTGGGAGGGGGGGGGGATGTCCCAGGAAGCCAACTAGGGTTAAAATGTCCGCGGGCCGGGTGCATGTGAATTCATCACGGGCACTAACGGGCCGGACATCTAGCGGCGGCGGGCCGGGTGCGGCCCGCGGCCCATAGTTTGCTGACCCCTGGTTTATGTGATCAAATAAAAGGTGAACTGAATGGATGTAAAATTCCTACAACTTCTAATAAACTGGCCACCCTGGCTATACAACTAGACATTTGCTTTCAAGAGTGTTCTCATGAGAGGTCCTGTCTATGAAGGATTTTTTTCCTCTTTTGCCACCAACTTTCCAGTGCCACATTGGACCGTCCACATCCTCTGCTCCCTGAAAACAGCCTATGCAACTTGGCCACTCATCATTATCCCACCAAGAAAGGTCCTGATGTCAGTACTAATAGCTTTGTATTTACTGTGAACAAAAAGGAGACCTTTTTAAGCAATTTTAATAGGTCAGAACGCCAAATGAAAAATCCTTAGGAGTCCAATGTCTCTATTGTTCAATCCACCATGTTTTTCATTATAAATATCATCACTCCCCTTCATGGTTTCTATAGAAGTATTTTCATTTCATCAAACAGGGTTAGTTTTAGGTCAACCCCACACTGCAAGCAACTGCATTTCTAGCAGTAGAAACATTGATATCTTTTTTGCCATATTGTGTCCTGCCACGCACCAGCCGAGGCATCTTTGGTTATATTTTGTTACACAGTGAACTTTGTGACTGTTCTTTGATACCATCTCTTATTTTGTGTCTCTCACAGAAGGCAGCAGAACCATTGAATGGAATGGCCATCACAACAGTACATTCAGTTTATTCATGTTTTTTAGTGTGGAATGTGCCTTCCTTTTATTTCTATTTGTATAAAGTCAAGCTATATTGCACATTGGTTCTGAGGATAGGGTTTTGTTTTGTTTTCTGTCCTCAATGTCATTGTCAATGTCACTATTATGTCTTTATTTTTCTTTTATACGTGTGTATTTGTAGTAGCAATTCTGCTTTATTAGCATTTTTTTTTTTTTTTTTGCTTTTGTTAGTTTAATATGTTTTGATTCCTTAACAGCTTCATAGCTATTACATACCAGAGATAGGAACAAAAATGGAGTACAAGGTTTCATTATGTATATTAAGTTTTTCTGCAGTCCTGATGAAGTTGGATTGTGTGGCCCCCAAACATGTTGGGTGTTTTTTGCCGTGCTTGTAACCAGTTATACAATAAATATTTTGAACTCCTAAGGATTTTTCATTTGTCATTATCTTTGACCTATTGAACTAGGCTCAAGTAATAACTTTGAAAAAATGTCTATAGTACCTCTTTACCGCTACCTCTTGGACTTTTTAACCACTTCAGCCTTGGAAGGATTTCACACTTTAGGACCAGAGCACTTTTTGCGATTCGGCACTGTCGCTTTAACTGACAATTGCGCGGTCGTGCGACGTTGTACCCAAATGAAATTTGCGTCTTTTTTTTCCACAAATAGAGCTTTCTTTTGGTGGTATTTGATCACCTCTGCGTCATTTCTGATCGCTGCTATAAACAAAAGAAGAGCAACAATTTAGCAAAAAAAAAATGTCTTACTTTTTGCTAAAATCCAAATCCAAAAAAAAAATATAAAAAAACATTTTTTTCCATCGGTTTTGGTCGATTTATATTCTTCCTCATATTTTTGTTTAAAAAAAAAACACAATCGGCGTTTATTGATCGGTTTGCGCAAAAGTTGCCACGTTTACGGACGATGAGAATTAATTTCTGGGGTTTTTATTTTTTTACTTTTTACTAGTAATGGCGGTGATCTGCGATTTTTAGCAGTACTGCGATATTGCAGCAGACATGTCGGATCAGTTTGACACTTTTTTGGGACCTTTGGCATTTATACAGCGATCAGTGCTATAAAAATGCACTGATAACTGTGTAAATGCCATTGGTAGTGAAGGGGTTAACCTGCAGGGGGCGCTCTAAGGGTTAACTGTGTTCCCTGGGCATGTTCCAACTGTGTGTGGGCTGCCCTGGCTGGGGAAAGGGGATGATCACGGCTTCCATATACAGGAAGCCTGTGATCACCGCCCTTCCCCCTCTGAGAATGGAGATCCGTGTTTACTGACACGGACCTCCGTTCTCTCACTGAAGGGGGGCCATCGCGGGTAGCCGGTGGCGATCGAGTCCGCCCTACCTGCTCCCTGACCCCCCCGGACACAGTGAGCGAGTGTGCCGCCGGAGGCTCACAGCACCAGTTATCGCAGCCACCGTCATATGAGGGCGGTTTGCGATAACGAGCCACTCTGTCGCCGTCAGACTGCGGTCGGCAAGTGGTTAATATCTACAGCAGCCAGGAAACTCCATCTAGTATGCCTGGAGGGAGGCATGCTAGTCCACCATGCTCATCCATCTTCTCAACATCCCAGGATTGCAATGCACATATCAAATTAGTAGTAGGAGAAATGACCACGCTAAATGAAATGTATATTATATAATAAAACACAGTAGATTGAACCACAGTCTATGAATGGATATTAAAGGAAGCTATCCTATGTCATATAAACATACACAATATAGTTCATAAATTTGAAAATACAAATAAAAATTGTGTATATCACAGTCCCAATAGACTATGTAGGGGGTGGTGCAAATTTCATGTAGCCATATACCAGCAACCTAGGTAGTTCTTGTAAATGTCAAATGGGTATTCTTCCAATACAGATGTGAGTTGTACTAAAATACACAAAATACTTCAGATGACAGGATAAATAACTCCACCAATAAAATTGAATGCTTATCAAAAGTAAGCAGGGTCAAAGCATATGGCTTAACCCCACCAGGGCCATCCAGGGGAAAACAAAGAATGATCGTCTCAACCAGTCCGATTAGATGGTTCCAAGGTTGATCACAGATCATCAGGGTTCATATTCATAGACAAACAGTACTGTTAATCCTGAACGTTCTCCGATCAACGAGCAGTTTAATCAAAGTAAAGTATTGCACTTACATCATAATATAGTAAAATTGTGGTAAAATTCAAGCTGGCCAGCTGACATGTACAATCCTCGAGGCAAAAAGCGCTGACGTCAGCACGTCCTACCCAACGCGGCGTTTCATCCAATCAGACGTCGTCTCGGGGCACTAAATCTGTTAAGATGTCTATGGGTGTACTCCACCTTGAGGCCCTATCCTTTCTCGTTCTGTCTAGGGATGGGCCGAATGGACCCCTGTTCGGTTCGCACCAGAACTTCCAAACACCACAAAAGTTCGGACCCAAACAACAAACATCATTGAAGTCAATGGGACCCGAATGTCAAAAATCAAAAGTGCCCATTTTAAAGGCTTGTATGCAAGTAATTGGGCATACAATGATTATAGGGGTCCAGGTCCTGCCCCTATGTGAAAAACGTCATTTTTAAATGAGCAGTGATTTTTTAATTTTTAAAGTGAAAGCATAAAAATGAAAAATTCCTCCAATATAGTGCCTGGGGGGTCCCCTTAGTCTACAGGCAGTCCCCGACTTATGAACATCTGAGTTACGAACGACTCCTACTTACGAACGGGGGTGGTGTGACGTCACTGCTGACCGATTGCACTCCACACTGGTCCCGGATATGGCCGAGCAGTGCAAGACACATCCCACAGTGCTGCATAGCATAGCCACAAGAGCCCCATATAGCACAACTGCACACATAGCAGTGCCTGGAACATCCCACATCACTGCACAGTGTGAATTTACACTTAGAAAAATACAGTTCCGACTTACAAACAAATTCAATTTAAGAACGAACCTACAGTCCATAACCCGTTCGTAACTCGGGGACTGCCTGTACCTGTAAAGTGGCAGATCTGTACCATGTCTAGAATCTGCTGCAGCAATAATTGCATTTACAAAGCCAAAAAAATGAAATTTTCCCTGCAAGCCTTTATTTTGCTCAGCAAAGTTACATAGTTACATAGTTAGTCAGGTTGAAAAATGACACAAGTCAATCTAGTTCAACCAAAAAAAAAAAAAAATATATATATATATATATATATATATATATATATATATATATATATACCAAATAATCCCATATACAATCCTTCACCCACAGTTGATCCAGGGGAAGGCAAAAAACCCCAGCAAAGCGTGAACGGGGGAAAAAAATCCTTCCTGATTCCCCGAGAGGCAATCGGATTCACCCTGGATCAACTTTACCTAAAAATGTTATTACCCAGGTATATTATTTAGATTAAGGAAAGAATCCAGGCCTTTTTTAAAGCAATCAACCGTGCTGGCCAAAACCACCTTTGGAGGGAGTCTATTCCACATTTTCACAGCTCTTACTGTGAAGAAACCTTTCTGTATTTGTAGATGAAATCTTTTTTCCTCTAGACATAAAGATTGCCCCCTTGTCCTTTGTGATGACCTTAAAGTAAATAACTCAACACCAAGTTCACTATATGGACCACTTATATACTTGTACATGTTGATCATATCCCCCCTTAATCTCCTCTTCTCAAGATCCTCTAATCTTTCCTCATAGCTGAGCTCCTCCATGCCTCTTATTAGTTTGGTTGCCCTTCTCTGCACTTTCTCCAGTTTCCTGATATCCTTTTTGAGAATTGGTGCCCAAAACTGAACTGCATATTCCAGATGAGGTCTTACTAATGATTAGTACAGGGGCAAAATAATGTCTCTATCTCTGGAGTCCATACCTCTCTTAATACAAGAAAGTTTCCACCAAAACCGGTCGTGCCAACTAACGAAATTTTTTCCGGACCTAAGAAAGG
>BLSH010170185.1:524134-536549 GCA_018402905.1 Glandirana rugosa | reverse complement strand
CTTTCCCCATTCCACCCACCAATAGGGGCTGACCCCTGTCTGACCTGTCTACTCCATTATAATCTAATGCACCCTCCCCCCTCAATCCTAGTTTTAATACTCCTCCAGCCTTCCCATAAACCTCTCCCCTAGCACAACAGACCCCCCTTCCATTTAGGTGCAGACCATCTTTAGCATATAGGTTGCACCCCAATGAAAAGTCAGCCCAGTGCTCTAAAAACCCAAAGCCCTCCTCCTTACACCAGGTCTTTAGCCATGCATTCAGGGCTCTAATCTCCCAGCTGTGTATATGATGAGGCCACAATGTAGTGCACTGGAAACAAGATTAGAGATTTTTTGGATAAATTCTGGTTTCACTTTGACTTTGGATAGAAGTAACGAGTGCAGAAAAATTGGGCTTTGGGTGTCGGGGGTGCCTTCCCACCATAACCCTACAGAGGTGCTCCTTCGTGAAGGCAAGAATTGGCCTTTCTGTAAAAAAATTGCAATGATATGCGCCTGTCAAACAGGTGCAGAAAAATTGGTTTTCGGGTGTCGGTGGCGCCTTCCCACCATAACCCTATAGAGGTGCTCTTGATGAAGGCCAAAAAAATTGATATGCACCTGTCAAACAGGTGCTGAAAAAATGTTCTTTGGGTGTTAATTGTGCCCATTAAACCTATACCAAAAACATTGCTCCAGATGAAATTATTGAACACCCGCAAAGCTAGGCAGCCTCAAAAAGGAGGGAATTGGAGTGGGAGCTACGATGCTAGTGTGTTGGAATAGGTAAAAAAAAAATTGATGTATGGTGAATGGTGGCAGCTTCTCAAAAAAGATTAGGTCCTGGTAACCCTGTAGAGGGAGAGGAGAGCAAGAGGGCGCTAGCCTAGTCCAGCCTCGAAGTCCTGCAGAGATTCCACGTCCCAAAAAACTCAATTGGTGACATCGGCATCAGGGGCTTCATAGCTGGTAATCCATGACTGATTCATTTTTATGAAAGTCAAACGGTCCACAGAGTCTGTGGACAGATGAGTTCTATGATCAGTCACGATACCTCCTGCAGCATTGAGTGCCCATTCTGAAAGCACACTGGATGCAGGGCAGCCCAACAACTCAATAGCATACTGGGCACATTCTGGCCAGTGGTCTATTCTCATGACCCAGTAAGCCAGTGGATCGTCAGCTGGAAATCTCTCATTCTCTGTTTTGGCCCAGAGGTAATCGTCCATCATGTGATGCAGACGCTGCCGATGGAATGTGGAAGCTGACAGGCCTGGGCGGCCAGTACTAAAAAAATTACAAAATGCCTCACTTAGGCGGATGCCTTCTCCAACTCTCTTCTCTTGACCAACAGAAGACTCAAAAGAATGTTTTCCATGACACTGTAACATACTGGAGTCGGGAAAAACGTTCAATAAAATCCTCTTTAGCGTGTCCTCAAGAGATTTTATCTTCTGCACTCTGTGGGGACGGGATGAGTTTTGAGACTTTCCCCTTATAACGGTGGTCAAGGAGGGTTGCCAGCCAGTAATGATCATTCTCCTTTATGCCACGTATTCTTGGGTCTTTTTGCAGACTTTCCAACATAAGGTTGCCCATGCGCCTCAAATTTGCCAAAGCTTGAGAAGCATACTCATTGATGTCACTCAGGATGACAGCATCTGGAACTTCCTCCTCTCAGCCACGTACTACTCCCAAGGGTCCTGGGGTTGGAAAGCCACCTCTTACAGATTGACACATGTCTTCCTCTTCTTCGAAGCCTGCAAAAGTGCCAGAATCCTCCTCCTCATCCTAATCCCCTCTCTCCTCCTGTGTGTTCTGTGACATAGGAATGATGGTGCCTGGATAAATTGGGCCTTGAGAGGAAAGGAAATCCTCCTCCTACTCCTGTTGCTCTGCCTCCAGTGCCCTGTCCATAATGCCACACAGAGTCTGCTCCAGCAGGAACACAATAGGGATTGTGTCACTGCTGCATGCACTGTCACAGCTCACCATCCTTGTGGCCTCCTCAAATGGTGACAGTACAGTGCATGCATCCTTAATGATCAGCCATTGGAGTAGGGAAAAAAAAGCTGAGGCGACCTGAGCCTGTCATAATGCCGTACTCGCACAGACACTCGTTAACGGCCCTGCATGTATAGCCGCTGTACCAAAGTCGAGTGCCACCTGGTGGGCATGTCACAAATCAGGCAGTTTACAGACAGGTGGAATTCCTGCTGAATTTCAGTCAACCAAGCACTGGCTGTGTATGACCACCTGAAATGGCTACAGACTCTTCTGGCCAGCTTTAGCATGTCTTGCAACCTTGGGTACGTATTTAGGAAACACTGCACCACCAAACTGAGGACATGTGCCAGACATGGCACATGTGTCAACTTTCCCTGTCTAAGGGTGGACAGGAGGTTTGAGCCATTATTGCACACCACCATTCCTGGCTCCAGCTGGCGTGGTCTGAACCACCTCAGGGCCTGTCCCTTTAGAGCTGCAAGAATCGTGTGGTTCTTGTCCCCTAGACACACCAGCTGAAGCACTGTAAGGCGCCTTTTGGCCTGACTCATGGAATAGCCCTTTGAACGCTTAGGTGGTACCTGTTGTTAATAGGATAATTCTGCAGTGGAGGGCTTGGAGGTAGAGGAGGAGGAGGGAGTAGAGTTCACAGGTCTGGCATCATCACCACCAGCTGTATGGAGACGTGGGGGCACAACAAGCTGCAGCACCGAGCCCTGTCCTGCATCCCTTCGAGTTGCAAGCAGCATTACCCAGTGTGCTGTGAACAAAATATATCATCCCTGCCCATGCTTCCTTGACCACGTGTCAACAGTAAGGTGGATTTTATGGCTGACTGCCTTGCCTACCGATGCCAGAGCATTACCGTCCACGTGATGGTAGAGAGATGGAACAGCCTTATGTGAAAAGAAGTAGCGACTGGGAATCTGCCATTGTGGTACTGCACATTGTGTGAATCCACGGAAGGGGGCAGAATCCACCAGCCTGAAAGGCAAAAGTTGGAGAGCCAACAGCTTTAACAAGCTTGCATTTAGACGCTGGGCATGTGGGTGGCAGGGACTGTATTTTTTTTCCACTGCAGCAGATGGGGCAGAGAAATTTTCCAGCTACAGTCTACAGCTGGTGGTGTGCTGCTGGCAAATGTGCTGCTAGGACCTGGGACACCCTGTGCTATACCATCATCCCTGTCAGTGGAGGCTGCTGAGAGGTAATGGCTCGGTATAGTAGGGGCAGACTGAAGTGGGTGAGGAGGAGGGACAGATTTGTGCCCTTTTTGTGTGGCTTTTAGGTGCTCTTGCCAACGGGCTGAGTAGCTGGATGTTAAATGCCTTGTTAAGTATGTGGTACTCAAATGGCTGGTGTTTTTGCCACGTTTGATGTGTCTGAGACACAGTTTGCAGATAGCAACAGTACAATCTGCTGCAGATGTGCTGAAAAAGGCTCAGACAGCTGAGCTTTGGGGAGTGGGCCGGGAGAGAACAGCTGCAGAATTTATGGAATGGGGTGTCTGCTACTCTTTCTTAATGTCGGTCTCCTTGGGGTTGTGCCGCCTCACCTTCAGTTTCCTCCTCTGCTCTATCTGGCACCCATCATCATCTCCATCTCCTCCATCATCATTACCACTGGAGACAACTTGGCAATACGCTGTGGCTGGGGGAACATGAATGCAAATTTGTCTACCAGTGTTCTCCCCTCTATCTAGGCTAATACTGATGGAAGGGGGCAATATAAGAATGCAATACTTATTGATATCTACTACTACTTTCATTACCGTATGTACTGTGCTTATGGTTGATGTTTAGACTGTATAGTGTATGCAACCTATCAGCATACTTGTCTATTATCTATAATCAACTTATTGACTGTCTAGTTAAATGCTTGTACCCCAATATTTACCTCTTAATAAATCCTACATATTATCCATCGGTTTACTTGTCAGTCATCATGTGTTTCATTTAAAGTCCCAAATTCCCCTTGGCTGTATTTATGTCAATTCTTTCATCTATCTAGGCTCATGTTCCTGTCATCCTCAACCTCAGAACCAAAATCTGAATCTAGTAATAAAAAAAGGTAAAAATCAATCAGCGCAAATAAATGTGTTTAAGAAACAAAATAATTGAAGCCAGCTGAACACGAAAGAGAAATCATAATCTCCAAATAAGTATGTAAACCAAATAAGCAGTGCAGCGCTATAAAAACCATAGGTAAGAAAGTCCTTATCAATGTTCTTGATTGATCCACATCCTCATGGTAAGAGTAAAAAAAGAGTTCAGATGGCGTGCAAATGTGAGAAAGATGGGAATCCCAGATGAACAACCAGGTGCTCCCCTCCACCAAAGTTGCAAGATTTCACGCTCACCTCCACGTCTGACCCCTGGATTAGCAGTGGGTCAAACTCGCTGAAGAGACCAAGTCTCAAAGGAACAGATTACTCCCGATCTCCACTCCTCTTAATTGCGTACCTAGAAGGACTGATCCTTTCAGTCACAAGGCTCCCAATAGGCCGATCAATATGCAAAGGAAAAGGATAAAATACCTAAGAGCACTCCGTAGATACAATAGGATTTATTAAAAAAGGTATTGCACTCACATGTAAACGATCTGAGAACAGCAAAAACAGCAACAACAAACAGCAGCAGCGGTCCGACCAAACGAAAGGCTCTGGTCTCTGTGAACAGTGCAGGGTGACGCTCGTCAGGTCTCCTCCCCCCGTACGCGTATCGTCATTGTGCAACTTCTTCAGCGGGGCCTAGAGAACGTCACCCAAGGTCTTATATAGATACCATACGTCCATAGAGATCCATAACAGCTCAGAGTGGGGACATCTACTGGAAAAAAAGCGCACACTGCAGTCTCCCAGAATTATTATAAAGTCCTGTCCTCTCGTGACTGCCATCTAGTGTTCCAACTACAAAAGAGCAAGGACCAAAAATCAGTTCAAAGCCTCCATATATAAACCAATATTTATAAAAGGCAGGACGGTCATCACTCTGCACTGCCCACTCACATCCAAACATAAAATAGTACTCAATAGTCACTAAAATTAATACACATAAAATACATATAGGAAAAATAAAATAAAAATACACATATAGTAAAAATTCAATGTTTACTAAATACCAGAAACTCATTTACCATAAACCTAAAATAAAAAAATTCCACAGGCTACCTATCCAAAATAAAACAGTTTAAGTCAAACTCAATATTGAGGCCCTGGGGGGCCATTACATCGGTCTCATAAATCCAAAAGGACTCCCTGTTGCTCAACTGCCTGATGTAATGGCCTCCTCTCCAACGGGGCTGCACTTTTTCAATTCCCCAAAAGAAGAGGTCCCCAGGATTCCTATCATGAAAAAGACGAAAATGTTTGGAAACACTGTGGGTCTTCACCCCTTTTTTTATATTGCTAATATGTTCCCGGATTCGCACTCCCAACTATCGTGAGGTCCTTCCAACGTACTGGAGCCCACATTTGCACTCCAGCATATAAACCAATCCCCGGGTCTTGCATGCGATCAGATCTTTGATCTGATATTCCCTATGTGTGGCTGTAGCAACAAATCCCTTACGTTTCCTCTGGTTACATTTGGCCTGCTTACATGCTATACACCGACCACAGGCATAAAAGCCCGATAGAAAAGAAAACATAGAGTTTTTCTTCTGCTTAGGAGGGTCGATCACCCCCGGGGCTAATTTGTCCCGTAAAGTAGGTGCTTGTCGGTATATGAACCGTGGTCTAGGAGGGAGAACAGGCACCAGTATCCAATCTCTCAAAAGGATGTTCCACTGCCTTCTTACTATAATTTCAACCTTCCGACATTGTATGTCATAATCAAATATTAACGGAAACTCGGGTTTCCTTTGTGGTTGCATGACAGCAGTTACATCATTAACCAATGTGCTTCTATTCAAAGCTCACACCTTCTCCACTTCAAGTCTCAATTTGTCTCGACAGTAGCCCTTCTCAGCAAACTGTTCAGACAACATATGAGACTGTGAAAGGAAATCTGACTCAGAGGAACAATTCCTTCTGAGTCTGATAAATTGTCCCTTGGGGATGTTGCACAACCAAGTGTTATGGTGGCAACTCCCCAGGGGGGTGAAACCATTTCTATCAGAAGGCTTAAAATGAATGCGGGTCCTCAAACTACCCCCTTCCTTATAAATCCAAGAAAACTATGGACTCGTTGCTCACATTCCAAATCACGGAGATATTCTTGTCATTGGAATCTATTTTATCCATGAACATCTGGAGGCTATTCCTGTCTCCTTCCCATATCATAATAAAATCGTTGATATATCTACGGTAACAGAGGAGCTGCTCTGGGTGATCCCGGAAAATGGTGTCCTCCTCCCAATGGGCCATAAACAAATTGGCCACACTGGGAGCAAACCGGGCGTCCATCGCAACCCCCCTAACCTGCAGATACAATCGATGATCGTACCAGAAAGAATTTCTGTCCAAGCAGAATTCAAGAGACTGCAATAGAAACCTTCCATGTTTCGAAGGCAATTGAGAGCTGTCAAGAGCCCATTTAGTAGATCTAAGAGAATCCTTGTGACCTATAATAGTATATAGTGAGCCAACATCGGCTGTAATCAGCCAGGTGTCTGCGTTACTCTTTAAGGACTCCATTATCTGGATGACATGTTTCGTATCTCTGAGATATGCTGGAGTATCCACTACCAGAGGTTTAAGAAAGAAATCAATATATTGGCCCACACGGGCAGAAACAGAGTCAATACCATTGACAATGGGTCTGCCCGGTGGGCGTGTGGTGTGCTTATGAACCTTAGGCAGAAAGTACATAACAGGGGTCCTACAGGATGTTGGATTAAGAAAACAGGCTAATTCCATTCTTAATATATAAAGGGTCAGAAACTTTCTTAATTTTCAAATCCTTAACGTCATTTAACACCATGCTCTTAAATACCTCATCTGACTATAAGGTGATCCCTGATGCCAATCAGGGGTAGCATCGACATCACCTTCCCTTTTTTGTTCATACCGGGGGGGTTTTGGGGTTTCACCTCAGCAGCGGGGTGGGTATCTAAATCATTGTTGGTAGTTTTAGATTGCCACTTTAAAACCTACTTCCTGGAGTAATCTCCTGTGTCTCGTATGTATTCCCCCCTATTTTTGTCCTGGGATTCTCTATCCCATTTCAACATTTTCGCTTCTAGCTCCTTGACCCGAGAGCAGTACTCGGGGGAATCCTTGAAAGGTTCCAACTTAGACTGCAGATCTTTAATCTAGAAATTTAAGAAGCTCAATGCTCTGGTGGTTAAAAAAGGTGAACCAATCTTGCATGGATGATTCATCTAATAAACCATCGTTAGGCGGGATGTCCCACCTAAGCCTTCTAGGGACAAGTCCCTTAGCAATATATTGCTCAAAAAAGGCTATATCCCACCATATGTTGATGTTCTTTTCTAAAAGATAGCCAAGTTTCTTAAAGGATTGGGTAAGATTATTATCATCAGTGGGTGATGACTCATTAGAGAAAACTACCTCCAAATCAATCTCTCTCCTTTCAAGAAAAGAAAACACTTCCATTTTTTGCAGCCAACAGAAATATGATTAATAAACAATAAAAAAGGGTAAAAATCAATCAGTGCAAATAAATGTGTTTAAGAAACTGTCAGTAACGCACACAGAACTCTATGGCGTTAAACTGGCAGTAACACAAAAAAACCTATATGCCGTTAAACTGGAAGTAACGCACACAGAAGTAAATGATGTTAAACTGGCAGTAACGCACACAGAACTATATGGCATTAAAATGGCAGTAAAAGACACAGAAGTAAATGGCGTTAAACTTGCAGTAACGCACACAGAACTCTATGGCGTTAAACTGGCAGTAACGCAAAAAACCTATATGCCGATAAACTGGCAGTAACGCACACAGAAGTAAATGATGTTAAACTGGCAGTAACGCACATAGAACTATATGGCGTTAAACTGCCAGTAACGCAAAAAAACTATATGGCATTAAATTGGCAGTAACGCACAGAGAAGTAAATGGCGTTAAACTGGCAGTAACACACACAGAAGTAAATAGCGTTAAACTGGCTGTTAGGAATAGTCCCTCCAGCGGGTGGCACTGTGGCTCCTGGATCCATGGGCTGCAGTTCCAGTGTCCACCAGTGGATGTCTCCCAGTAATCAGAGGCTCATGAGTCACCACCTGACGCTCGTTACAGGAAGGATATTTAAACCCTGTTTACCATATCATTAGTGCCTTGGTGTTTGCCCTTCATGTGCCTCAGTATCCCGAATCCTGAACCCTGTATCTGTAATCCTGAATGCTGCTTTTGGAATCCTGAATCCGGTATCTGCCTTCCTGAATGCTGTATCTGGAACCCCCGAATCCTGAACCCTGAATCTACTCCTGGGCCCGTCTGCAGTCTGATCCTGTCTTACCGGCTTTCACGTCATCTATTCCTGGTTTCTGCCTTATCTTGCTCCCTGCCCCCTCTGATTGATCTCCCGTGCAGGACCCTGGCCGGGCTACATTTACAGTTTGGACATACCTCTTTTAGTAGTTTTTACTATTTCTGTTGCTGTGGTTGTTTACACTGTTTATTATATTAGATGTGTGTTTGGATCACCATTCTACTTATATCCTTAAAAAATCACTTTATTCACTTTATGTCATGTCTGATATTCTCTGTGCAGTTCACACATTTCTGGTCACACCAGTTCCTAACACTGGAAGTAACGCACACAGAAGTAAATGGTGTTAAACTGGCAGTAACGCACTCAGAACTATATGGCGTTGAACTGGCAGTAACACACACAGAACTATATGGTGTTAAAATGGCAGTAACGCAAAAAAAACTAAATGGCACTAAATTGGCAGTAACGTACACAGAAGTAAAGGGCCTTAAACTGGCAGTAACGCAAACAGAACTATATGGCGCTGACTGGCAGTAACGCACAGAACTATATGGCCTTAAACTGGCAGTAACACAAACAGAAGTAAATGGCGTTAAACTGGCAGTAATGCACACAGAAATATATGGTGTTAAACTGACAATAACACACACAGAACAATATGTCGTTAAAATGGCAGTAACGCAAAAACATTTATTTGGCGTTAAATTGGTAGTAACGCACACAGTAGTAAATGGCTTTAAACTGTCAGTAGACGCACAAAGAACCATGGCGTTAAATTGGCAGTAATGCACACAGAAGTAAATAGCATTAAACTAGCAGTAATGCACACAGAAGTACATGGTGTTAAGCTGGCAGTAACGCACACAGAACAATATGGCATTGAACTGGCAGTAACAGACAGAAATAAATGGCGTTAAACTTGCAGTGACGCACACAGAACTATATAGCGTTAAACTGGAAGTAACACAAAAAAAGGCATTAAATTGGCAGTAATGCACACAGAAGTAAATGGCGTTAAACTGGCAGTAACGCACATAGAACTATATGGTATTAAATAAATATTAAATATTTAGTTCTGTTTGCAGGAATGCAAACAGAACTATATGCATTAAAATGGCAGTAACGCAAAAAAAACTACATGGCATTAAATTGTCAGTAACGCACACAGAAGTAAATGGCGTTAAACTGGAAGTAACGCACACAGAACTATATGGCGCTAACTGGCAGTATCGCACATAAATATATGGCATTAAACTGGCAGTAAGGCACACAGAAGTAAATGGCGTTAAACTGGCAGTAACGCACACAGAAGTAAATGGTGTTAAACTGGCAGTAACACACACAGAACTATATGGCGTTAAACTGGCAGTAACACACACAGAACTATATGGTGTTAAACTGGCAGTAATGCAAAAAAACTTTATGGCGTTAAATTGGCAGTAACTCACACAGAAGTAAATGGAGTTAAACTGCCAGTAAAGCACACAGAACTATGGCGTTAAACTGGCAGTAACGCACACAGAAGTAAATGGCATTAAACTGGCAGTAATGCACACAGAAGTACACGACGTTAAACTGGCAGTAACGAACAAAGAACTATATGGCGTTAAACTGGCAGTAACAGACACAAAAGTAAATGGTGTTAAACTTGCAGTAACGCAACCAAGAACTATATGACGTTAAACTGGCAGTAACGCAGAAAAACGATATGGCGTTAAATTGGCAGTAACGCACGCAGAAGTAAATGGCATTAAATTGGCAGTAATGCACACAGAACTAAATGGCATTAAACTGGCAGTAACAGACACAGATGAAAATGCCATTAAACTTGCAGTGACGCACACAGAACTATATGGCGTTAAACTGGCAGTAACGCAAAAATATATATATTGGACGTTAAATTGGTAGTAACTCACCAGAAGTAAATGGCGTTAAACTGGCAGTAACGCACACAGAACAATATGGCGTTGAACTGGCAGTAACAGACACAGAAGTAAATGGCGTTAATTTGCAGTGACGCACACAGAACTATATGGCGTTAAACTGGCAGTAACACAAAAAATATGGCATTAAATTGGCAGTAACGCACACAGAAGTAAATTGAGTTAAAATGGCAGTAATGCACATGGAACTATATGGTATTAAACTGGCAGTAATGCAAACAAAACTATATGGCGTTAAACTGGCAGTAATGCAAAAAAACTATATGGCATTAAATTGTCAGCAACGCACACAGAAGTAAATGGCGTTAAACTGGCAGAAAAGCACACAGAACTATATGGCGTTAACTGGCAGTAACACACAGAAATATATGGCGTTATACTGACAGTAACGCACACATAAGTAAATGGTGTTAAACTGGCAGCAACGCACACAGAAGTAAATGGTGTTAAACTGGCAGTAACACACACAGAACTATATGGTGTTAAACTGGCAGTAACGCAAAAAAACGATATGGTGTTATATTGGCAGTAATGCACACAGAAGTAAATGAAGTTAAACTGGCAGTAAAGCACACAGAACTATGGCGTTAAACTGGCAGTAGTGCACACAGAAGTACATGGCGTTAAACTGGCAGTAACGAAAACAGAACTGTATGGTGTTAAACTGGCAGTAACAGACACAGAAGTAAATGGTGTTAAACTTGCAGTAACGCACACAGAACTATATGACATGAAACTAGCAGTAATACAGAAAAACGATAAGGCGTTAAATTGGCAGCAAAGCACGCAGAAATAAGTGGCGTTAAACTGGCAGTAACGCACACAGAACTATATGGCATTAAACTGGCAGTAACAGACACAGAAGTAAATGGCGATAAACTTGGAGTGACGCACACAGAACTATATGGCGTTAAACTGGCAGTAACGAAAAAAAAATATATCGCATTGAATTGGCAGTAACACACACAGACGTAAATGGCATTCAACTGGCAGCAATGCACACAGAAGTACATGGAGTTAAACTGGTAGCAATGCACACAGAACTGTATGGCATTAAACTGGCAGTAACACACACAGAACTATATGACGTTAAACTGGCAGTAACGCCAAAAAAAAACTATATGGCACTAAATTGACAGTAACGCACACAGAAGTTAATAGCGTTAAACTGGCAGTAACACACACATAACTATATGGCGTTGACTGGCAGTAACGCACATAGAATTATATGGCATTAAACTGGCAATAACACACACAGAACTATATGGTGTTAAACTGGCAGTAACACAGAAAAACGATATGGCGTTAAATTGGCAGTAACGCACACAGAAGTAAATGGCGTTAAACTGGCAGTAACGCAACCAGAATTATATGACGTTAAACTGGCAGTAACACAAATAACCTATATGGCGTTAAATTGGCAGTAACGCACACAGAAGTAAATGGCGATAAACTGAAAGTAACGCACACAGAAGTAAATGGCGTTAAACTGGGAGCAACGCAAAAAAACTATATGGCATTTAAATGGCAGTAACGCGCAGAGAAGTAAATGAGGTTAAACTGGCAGTAATGCACACAGAACTATGGCATTTAACTGGCAGTAACGCACACAGAAGTAAATGATGTTAAACTGGCAGTAATGCACAAAGAATTACCTGGTGCTAAACTGGCAGTAACAAACACAGAACTATATGGTGTTTAACTGGCAGTAACACACACAGAAGTAAATGGTGTTAAACTTGTAGTAACGCACACAGAAATATATGGCGTTAAGAAGACACACACAATGACGGTCAATTTGTGGTATATCAAGACACAAACAATGACGGTCAAATCGTGGTCCATTAAGAAACACGTAATGACGGTCAAATTGTAGTAAATGAAGACACACGCAATGACGGTCAATTTACGGTATCAAGACACACGTAATGACGGTCAAATTGGAGTAAATGAAGAGACGCGCAATGACGGTAAATTTACGGTATATCAAAAAAACGCAACGAGGGTCAAATTGCGGTAAATGAAGACACACGCAATGAAAGTCAAATAGCGGTAAATGAAGACACACGCAATGACGGTTAAAT
>BLSH010170185.1:499432-522528 GCA_018402905.1 Glandirana rugosa | reverse complement strand
GCAAAAAAACTATATGGCATTTAAATGGCAGTAACGCGCAGAGAAGTAAATGAGGTTAAACTGGCAGTAATGCACACAGAACTATGGCATTAAACTAGCAGTAACGCACACAGAAGTAAATGATGTTAAACTGGCAGTAATGCACAAAGAAGTAAATGGCGTTAAACTGGCAGTAACACACACAGAACTATGGTGTTAAACTGGCAGTAACACCAAAAAAACTATATGGCACTTATTTGGCAGTAACGCACACAAAAGTATATGGTGTTAAACTGACATTAATGCACACAGAACTATATGGCATTGACTGGCAGTAACGCACAGAACTATATGGCATTAAACTACCAGTAACGCACACACAAGTAAATGGTGTTAAACTGGCAGTAACGCACTCAGAACTATGGCGTTAAACTGGCAGTAATGCACACAGAAGTAAATGGCGTTAAACTGGCAGTAACGCACTCAGAACTATGGCGTTAAACTGGCAGTAATGCACAGAGAAGTAAATGGCCTTAAACTGGCAGTAAGACACACAGAACTATGATGTTAAAATGGCAGTAATGCACACAGAAGAAAATGGCATTAAACTGGCAGTAACGCACTCAGAACTATATGGCATTAAACTGACAGTAACACACACAGAACTATACGGCATTGACTGTCAGTAACGCACAGAACTATATGACGTTAAACTGGCAGTGACGCACAAAGAAGTAAATGGCGTTAAACTAGCAGTAACGCACACAGAACTATATGGCATTAAACTGGTAGTAACACAAAAAAATACTATTTGGCTATAACTATAACCACTTTAAGACCGAGCCTCTTTTTGGAGTTCGGTGGTTATCAGTTAAAAACAGATTTTTTTGCTATAAAATTACTTAGAACCCCCAAACATTATAATTTTTTTTCTAACACCCTAGAGAATAAAATGGCGACCATTGCAAAACTTTTGTCACACCGTATTTGTGCAGCGGTCTTACAAGTGCGTTTTTTTGGAAAAAATTCAGTTTTTTTAGTTAAAAAATAAGACAACAGTAAAGTTAGGTCAATTTTTTTCCATATTGTGAAAGATAATGTTACGCCGAGTAAAATGATACCCAACATGTTATGCTTTAAAATTGCGTCCGCTCGCAGAATGGCGACAAACTTTGCAACATAAAAATCTCCATTGGCGACGTTTAAAAAATTCTACAGGTTAGCATTTTTGAGTTACAGAGGAGGTCTAGGGCTAGAATTATTGCTCTCGCTCTAACGATCGCGGCGATACCTCACATGTGTGGTTTGCACACCGTTTTCATATGTGGGCGGGACTTATGTATGCGCGCGAGATTGCGGGGACGGTGCGCTTTAAATTATTTATTTATTTATTTATTTTAATTATTTATTTTACTTTTTAATTTTTATTTTTACACCTTTCTTTTTTTTAAAAAAAAATTTTGATCACTTTTTTTCCTATTACAAGAAATGTAAACATTCCTTGTAATAGAAAAAAGCATGCCAGGACCTCCAAAATATGAGATCCGGGGTCAAAAAGACCTCAGATCTCATATTTACACTGAAATGCATAAAAAAAAAAATTTGAAAAAATGGCAAGGGAAAAAAAATGTCCCCTTTAAGAGCATTGGGCGGAAGTGACTTGTGACGTCGCTTCCGCCCAACCATGTTATGGAGCCGGGTGAATGGCTTCAGCCACTCACTTGGCTCACGGACACTGGGGGGAAGTGTCCGGTAAGCGGCGGAGATGACCGGAAAGCGGCGGGAGGGGGGGCACCTCTCCCGCCGCTGATAAAAGTGATCTCACGGTGAATCCGCTGCTAAGACCACTTTTATCTTGCAGGGAATCGCCTGCTGAAAAAATAGATACTGGGGTTATGGTAGCTATCTGCTACCATAACAACGGTATTCCACTTCAAAACTGCCACCATCAAACAATGTACGGCGGTCCGGAAGTGGTTAAACTGGTAGTAATGCACACAGAACTATGGCGTTAAACTGGCAGTAACGTACACAGAAGTAAATGGTGCTAAACTGGCAGTAATGCACACAGAAGTACATGGCGTTAAACTGGCAGTAACGCAAACAGAACTATATGGTGTTAAAATTGCAGTAACGCACACAGAAGTAAATGGTGTTAAATTGGCAGTAACGCACACAGAACTATATGGCGTTAAACTGGCAGTAACACAAAAAAACGATATGCCGTTAAATTGGCAGTAACGCACAGAGAAGTAAATGGCGTTAAACTGGCAGTAACACACTCAGAACTATATGGCATTGACTGGCAATAACGCACAGGACTATATGTTGTTAAACTGCCAGTAACGCACACAGAAGTAAATGGTATTAAACTTGCAGTAACGCACACAGAACTATATGGCGTTAAACTGGCAGTAACACAAAAAAACCGATATGCCGTTAAATTCGCAGTAACACACAGAGAAGTAAATGGTGTTAAACTGGCAGTAACGCACTCAGAACTATATGGCGTTAAACTGGCAGTAACACACTCAGAACTATATGGCATTGACTGTTAATAACGCACAGAACTATATGACGTTAAACTGGCAGTAACGCACACAGAAGTAAATGGCGTTAAACTGGCAGTAATGCACAAAGAGGTAAATGGTGTTAAACTGGCAGTAATGCACACAGAACTGTAAGGCATTAAACTGGCAATAACACACACAGAGCTATATGGCGTTAAACTGGCAGTAACGCAAAAAACTATATGGTGTTAAAGTGGCAGTAATACACACAGAAGCAAATGGGGTTAAACTGGTAGTAATGCACACAGAACTATGGCATTAAACTGGCAGTAATGCACACAGAAGTAAAAGGTGTTAAACTGGCAGTAATGCACGCAGAAGTACATGGCGTTAAACTGGCAGTAACAAACACAGAGCTATATGGCATTAAACTGTCAGTAACACAGAAAAACTATATGGCTTTAAATTGGCAGTAACGCACACAGAAGTAAATAGAGTTAAACTGGCAGTAACGCACACAGAAGGAAATGGTGTTAAACTTGCAGTAACACACACAGAACTATATGGCGTTAAACTGGCAGTAACACAGAAAAACTATATGGCGTTAAATTGGCAGTAACACACACAGAAGTAAATGGTGTTAAACTGGCAGTAGCGCACACAGAACTATATAGTGTTAAACTGGCAGTAACACAAAAAACCTATATGCCGTTAAATTGGTAGTAACACACAGAGAAGTAAATGGCGTTAAACTGGAAGTAACACACACAGAACTATGGTGTTAAACTGGCAGTAACACCAAAAAAAACTATATGGCACTAGTTTGGCAGCAACACACACAGAAGTATATGGTATTAAATTGACAGTAATGCACACAGAACTATATGGCATTGACTGACAGTAACGCACAGAACTATATGGCGTTAAACTGGCAGTAACACACACTCAAGTAAATGACGTTAAACTGGCAGTAACGCACTCAGAACTATGGCGTTAAACTGGCAGTAATGCACACAGAAGTAAATGGCATTAAACTGGCAGTAACGCATTCAGTACTATATGGCGTTAAACTGGCAGTAACAGACATGGGACTATGTGGCATTAAAAACTGGCAGTAACATAAAAAAAATGATATGGCACTAAATTGGCAGTAAAGCACACAGAAGTATATGGCATTAAACTGGCAGTAACGCACACAGAAGTAAATGGGGTTAAACTGGCAGTAATGCACACAGAACTATGGCATTAAACTGGCAGTAACGCACAAAGAAGTACATGGCGTTAAAACTGGCAGTAACAAACACAGAACGATATGGCGTTAAACTGGCAGTAACACAGAAAAACTATATGGCTTTAAATTGGCAGTAACGCACACTGAAGTAAATAGAGTTAAACTGGCAGTAACACACACAGAAGTAAATGGTGTTAAACTGGCAGTAACGCACACAGAACTATATGGCGTTAAACTGGCAGTAGCACAAAAAAACTATATGCCGTTAAATTGTCAGTAACGCACAGAGAAGTAAATGGCTTTAAACTGGCAGTAAGACACACAGAACTAAGGTGTTAAACTGGCAGTAACGCACACAGAAGAAAATGGCGTTAAACTGGCAGTAACGCACACAGAACTATATGGCGTTAAACTGGCAGTAACGCAAAAAAAAACTATATGGCAGCAATGCACACAGAAGTATATGGTGTTAAACTGACAGTAATGTACACAGAACTATATGGCATTGACTGGCAGTAACGCACAGAACTATATGACGTTAAACTGGCAGTAACGCACACAGAAGTAAATGGCGTTAAACTGGGAGTAATGCACCAAGAGGTAAATGGCGTTAAACTGGCAGTAATGCACACAGAACTGTAAGGCATTAAACTGGCAATAACACACACAGAACTATATGGCATTAAACTGGCAGTAACGCAAAAATACTATTTGGCGTTAAATTGGTAGTAACGCACACAGAGGTAAATGGCTTTAAACTGGCAGTAATGCACACAGAACTATGGTGTAAAACTGGCAGAAACGCATACAGAAATAAATGGCGTTAAACTGACAGTAATGCACACAGAAATACATGGCGTTAAACTGGCAGTAACGCACACAGAACTATATGGCGTTAAACTGGCAGTAACAGACACAGAAGTAAATGGTGTTAAACTGACAGTAACGCACATAGAACTATATGGCGTTAAACTGGCAGTAATGCAAAAAAAGCTATATGCCGATAAATTGACAGTAACACACACAGAAGTAAATGGAGTTAAACTGGCATTAACGCACACAGAACTATGGTGTTAAACTGGCAGTAACGCACACAGAAGTGAATGGAGTTAAACTGGCAGTAACGCACACAGAAGTAAATGGCGTTAAACTGGCAGTAACACACAGAACTATATGACATTAAACTGGCAATAACACACACAGAACTATATGGCGTTAAACTGGCAGTAACACAAAAAAACAATTTGGCGTTATATTGGTAGTAACGCACACAGAAGTACATGGCGTTAAGTTAGCAGTAATGCACACAGAAGTAAATGGCGTTAAACTTGCAGTGACACACACAGAACTATATGGCGTTAAACTGGCAGTAACACAAAAAAAATATATGGCATTAAATTGGCATTAACGCACACAGAAGTAAATGGCGTTAAACTGGCAGTAATGCAAACAGAACTATGACATTAAACAGACACAGAAGTAAATGGCGTTAAACTTGCAGTGACACACACAGAACTATATGGCGTTAAACTGGCAGTAACACAAAAAAAATGCCATTAAATTGGCTGTAACGCACACAGAAGTAAATGGCGTTAAGCTGGCAGTAATGCACACAGAAGTACATGGAGTTAAACTGGCAGTAACGCACACAGAACTATATGGCTTTTAGCTTGCAGTAACAGACACAAAAGTAAATGGCGTTAAACTTGCAGTGATGCACACAGAAATATATGGGGTTAAACTGGCAGTAATGCACACAGAAGTAAATGGTGTTAAACTGGCAGCAATGCACACAGAAGTAAATGGCGTTAAACTGGCAGTAACACACACAGAACTATATGGTGTTAAACTGGCAGTAACACAAAAAACCTATATGCCGTTAAATTGACAGTAACGCACACAGACGTAAATGGTGTTAAACTGGCAGTAATGCACACAGAAGTAAATGGTATTAAACTTTCAACAACGCAAACAGAAGTAAATGGCGTTAAACTGGCAGTAATGCACATGGAACTATATGGCGTTAATCTGGCAGTAACGCAAAAAAATGATATGGCATTAAATTGACAATAACGCAGAGAGAAGTAAATAGCGTTAAACTGGCAGTAACGCACACAGAACTATGGCATTAAACTGTCAGTAACGCACACAGAAGTAAATGGTGTTAAACTGGCAGTAACGCACTCAGAACTATATGGCGTTAAACTGACAGTAACACACAGAACTATATGGCGTTAAACTGGCAGTAACACAAAAAAACGATATGCCGTTACATTGGCAGTAATGCACACAGAAGTAAATGGTGTTAAACTGGCAGTAACGCATACAGAATTAAATGGCGTTAGACTTTCAGTAACGCACACAGAAGTAAATGGCGTTAAACTGGCAGTAACACACACAGAACTATATGGCGTTAAACTGGCAGTAACGCAAAAGAAATTATATGGCATTAAATTGACAGTAACGCACAGAGAAGTAAATGGCGTTAAACTGGCAGTAACACACAAAGAACTATGGCGTTAAACTGGCAGTAACGCACACAGAAGTAAATGGCGTTAAACTGGCAGTAACGCACTCAGAACTATATGGCGTTAAACTTGCAGTAACGCAAAAGAAATTATATGGCATTAAATTGACAGTAACGCACAAAGAAGTAAATGGCGTTAAACTGGCAGTAACACACATAGAACTATGGTGTTAAACTGGCAGTAACGCACACAGAAGTAAATGGCGTTAAACTGGCAGTAACGCACTCAGAACTATATGGCGTTAAACTGGCAGTAACGCAAAAGAAATTATATGGCATTAAATTGACAGTAACGCACAGAGAAGTAAATGGCGTTAAACTGGCAGTAACACACATAGAACTATGGCGTTAAACTGGCAGTAACGCACACAGAAGTAAATGGCGTTAAACTGGCAGTAACGCACTCAGAACTATATGGCGTTAAACTGGCAGTAACACAAAAGAAATTATATGGCATTAAATTGACAGTAACACACAGAGAAGTAAATGGCGTTAAACTGGCAGTAACACACATAGAACTATGGCGTTAAACTGGCAGTAACGCACACAGAAGTAAATGGCATTAAACTGGCAGTAACGCACTCAGAACTATATGGCGTTAAACTGACAGTAACACACACAGAACTATATGGCGTTAAACTGGCAGTAATGCAAAAAAAAACGATATGGCACTAAACTGGCAGTAAAGCACACAGAAGTATATGGCTCTAAACTGGCCGTAACGCACACAGAAGTAAATGGTGTTAAACTGGCAGTAGCACACACAGAACTATATGGCATTAAACTGGCAGTAACATACACAGAATTATATGGCGTTAAACTGGCAGTAACGCAAAAAATTATATGGCGTTAAATTGGCAGTAACGCACACAGAAGTAAATGGTGTTAAACTGGCAGTAACGCACACAGAACTATGGCGTTAAACTGGCAGTAACACACACAGAAGTAAATGGCGTTAAACTGGCAGTAATGCACACAGAAGTACAGTCAGGTCCATAAATATTGGGACATCGACACTTTTCGACACAATTCTAATCTTTTTGGCTCTATACACCACCACAATGGATTTGAAATGAAACAAACAAGATGTGCTTTAACTGCAGACTTTCGGCTTTAATTTGAGGGTATTTACATCCAAACCAGGTGAACGGTGTAGAAATTACAACAGTTTGTATATGTGCCTCCCACTTTTTAAGGGACCAAAAGTAATGGGACAGATTGACAATCATAAATCAAACTTTCACTTTTTAATACTTGGTTGCAAATCCTTTGCAATCAATTACAGCCTGAAGTCTGGAATGCATAGACATCACCAGAGGCTGAGTTACATCCCTGGTGATGCTCTTCCACGCCTAAACTGCAACTGTCTTCAGTTCCTGCTTGTTCTTGGGGCATTTTTCCTTCAGTTGTGTCTTCAGCAAGTTTTTTTCACCATGGAAAGAATTCTTCGGTCATCCGCCACAGTTGTTTTCCGTGGTCTTCTGGGTCTTTTGGTGTTGCTGAGCTCACCGGTGTGTGCTTTCTTTTTAAGGATGTTCCAAACAGTTGATTTGGCCACACCTAATGTTTTTGCTATCTCTCTGATGGGTTTGTTTTGTTTTTTCAGCCATCTCTTTGGATCTCATATTGAGAGTTGACAGCAACAGATTCTAAATGCAAATAGCACACTTGAAATGAACTCTGGACCTTTTATCTGCTCCTTGTAAATGGGATAATGAGGGAATAACACACACCTGGCCATGGAATAGCTGAGCAGCCAATTGTCCCGTTACTTTTGGTCCCTTAAAAAGTGGGAGGCACATATACAAACTGTTGTAATTCCTACACCGTTCACCTGATTTGGATGTAAATACCCTCAAATTAAAGCTGAAAGTCTGCAGTTAAAGCACATCTTGTTTGTTTCATTTCAAATCCATTGTGGTGGTGTATAGAGCCAAAAAGATTAGAATTGTGTCGATGTCCCAATATTTATGGACCTGGCTGTACATGGCATTAAACTGGCAGAAAACAAACACAGAACTATATGGCATTAAAATGGCAGCAACACAAAAAAACCTATATGCCGTTAAATTGTCAGTAACTCACACAGAAGTAAATGGCGTTAATCTGGCAGTAACGCACACAGAAGTAAATGCCGTTAAACTGGCAGTAACGCACACAGAACTATATGGCGTTAAACTGGCACTAACGCAAAAAAACTGGCATTTGACTGGCAGTAACACACAGAACTATATGGCGTTAAATTGGCAGTAACGCACATAGACGTAAATGGCTTTAAACTGACAGTAGCGCACACAGAAGTAAATGGCGTTAAACTTGCAGTAACGCATACAAATAGATGGTGTTCAACCGTCACTACACTGATGCTATCTGAACTGTCCCTACTCTAGCTATACACTATTGTAAAGATTACTGACACGGTCTCACTACACTGAAACTATCTGAGCTGTCCCTATTCTACATATACACTAATGTATGTATGAATGACACGGTCTCACTACAGTACAGTGAAACTATCTGAGCTGTCCCTACTCTAGCTGCACACTATGCAAAGTTGAATGATGGTCCTCCTCACTACACTCACACTATCCCTAGACAGACACTAAACTAATATTCTATACTGACAATTGAAGCAAAATAGCACAGTATAGCATGCTACCTAACTTATAGCACCGAACAGAGCCCTGTTCTATCTCTCTCCAGCCGAAATCATGCTGAAAATGGCTGCCTTTGACAGAATACTTGTATACTGTGGGGCGGGAATGAGCCATAATTGGATAAAGTCATGATGACAGTGTCCAATCATGACTCTGACAGTGCTATGTGCCCTTATTGGCTGAAGCTTCCACTGCTTCAGCCAATCAGGGCTTGCAATATATTGTTCAGTGCCGCATTGCATTTTGGTCCGTTCGGGGGGGGGGGGGCAAACAAACGGTCGAACGTCAACAGCGAAAATTCAGCCTGAACTTATGCTTGGGCCAAAACATTTGCACATCCCTAGTTCTGTCGCCTCTACACTCATCCTGGGCCTGCATTTGGTCCAAACGCACTCTCCAGCATTGGCTTGGTCCTCTTCCCAGTTACTTGCATGAAGGTCCTACCACTACTTCAAATGTAGTTGCAGCTTTTCATGGCATAAAGCAAGCATTCATTTCAATGTCCTGTTCTAATGAGACAAGATATCTCAAAGCCATTCTGCATTAAGGTTGATGCATCAAACATGGTAGTTGGAGCCATCCTTTTTCATTTCCCTAGTGCTGCAAGGTGTCTCTCCTCTAAAAATTTCTATCCAGGTGAAAACTATTCCATTGGGGATCAAGAACGGGTAGCTATCATACCTGTCCTTAAAAAAATGGCAATATTACCTAGAACGACTGCCTCATCACATCATAATTTACACAGAGCATATGAACCTCAAGTACTTACAAACTGTCCACCATCTAAATCTGTTCTTCCTTCAATTCAACTTTGTGCTCACTTTTATACTTAGGGATGCCAACTCCAGAGCTGTTGAACTCTCTCAACCCTCTGATTCTTAAAATTCAAAAGCCCCTACTGGGCCATAATTCTTTATTGCAAACACTTGTATGCTGGCTCTGACCTCTATCCAGGAATCCCTATTCACACAGACAAGACTCCAGTGCTTCCAGAACTCAAAACTAAACTCCTATGTTGGGCCCACAGCTACAAGCTATTTGGGCATCCCGAGAACCAAACGGTTGTAGCACACCGCTCAGACACACACCCTGCAGACCAGAACAGCTGTGGGTGCTCACCTTGGCTCGCCACTGCAGTAATTGAAGAGAGGACAAAAACGGCGGCACTCCACAAATTTTCCAAATGCTTGTAGTTTATTGAGAAATAGCCACGCAGGAACAGAAAGGTAGATGCGTTTCACTCAAAACATGAGCTGATTCATTAAAAAACAAATGTACAACATTTAGATACACATATAGACTCCAGGCGATCATCATCTAGCATAATTGGGGAGGTGATTAGAGCCCATTCAATGAAATACAAATGCACAAATACACAGACAATGTTAAAATCATTCACAATTGATATAATATATGGATACCAAGTTAAAAAACAGGAAGACAAAGAGATAAAGAAAAGTCCTTTGTTAAGACAAAGCCAGAAACATTTTATCCAAGCAGTAAACAAAGGAACATTAAACACATAAAGTTTATACGAATGAATAATGTATCTGCAAGTGCATCCCCATGTTATAACCCAAATATTTATGAGTGGGGAAGCCACAGCATTATATAAAAAAACCACTAAAAAATGTAAGCCACACAATTTGTAATTTGCAATTGTCGCTATTCATATGGCTATCATTCATATGTACATATGACAGCCATGTCCTTACAGGATATGGCTGATTTTAAGGAACTGGACAGACTTCTTAATGAAAGACTTAAACAATTGGAAAAAGACATTATTGAAAATAAAAAAGAGAAAATGTTCAGAGATAAATTGGACTATGATACTAATTTGGTTTATGTGTGGAAGCTTGGCCGACATCTAATAAACATGTTAGCTTTTCGAACATTGAGGCGGAATATATTGATGTCAGATTCACACCAAGCATGTGCACAGACTTCTACATCCACTAAACGACCATTAGGAGCTAGTACACCAATCCCCCCGAAAAACTGGTCGTGGAAACGGAAGCCACACAAAAAGGCAAAATGCCAATATCCAAAAAGCCAAGAAGGGGGAGGAAACAAAGAAACAAAGGGGGTAATCAATCGTTACCCCAGACGTACCCAGACTCGCAAGACTTAACAGGTATTTCCAATGTTTTGAACCTCTCCAAGAGAATTCTCACAGCAGAAGAGACTGCTTTGCTTTCAAATGGCTTTAATTGTTGTCCCTCTATACATTGCAACGTGTTTGATACCATCCTTGATATAAACAAATTTATTAGGAATTTATCAGTCAAAAAGCATTATCATGCTGGTGAGAATATGTGTGAAGCAGATGATACACAGAGTATGGGCATTGATATGTCTGAGCATATTTGTCTGTTTAGAGAACAATGTGCTATTAGTGAATTGGAAGATTTGTCATGGGAGGGGTGGACAGACTCAGTCCGAAGGGATGATACCCCTAATATTCAAATCTGTAAAAATACATCCGATTTTTATCCAATTGGTGCACGATGTCCAGAGATGGATCGGTTTCAGAAGCTGATCAAAAGATATTTAATTGATCTAGCCTCAAAAATCTCAATGGACAGAAACAGTAATTGGGATAATTTAACATCTAAGGAGAGATTGGCCATGAAAGATTTAGAACAAGACAATTCAATAGTTATTAGAAATTCAGACAAAGGGGGTTTGGTGATAGTTATGGAGTCAGATGTTTACAGAAGGGAGGCGGAGAGACAACTGGCAGACACACATACCTATCGGAAGCTCCCAGGCAACCCCACTAAGAAATATAAAGCTGTACTCACCTTATTGGTGGAGGAAGGGGTGGCTCTTGGAGTTCTTGATAGGAAAATGTCAGATTCTCTAATTCCACAATATCCGATTACTTCAATATTCCAACATCTCCCCAAAACCCACAAGGGCCTGGAGCCATTACAGGGGAGACCGATCATTGCTGGGCTTGGCTCCCTTAATGAGAAACTTGGCCAATGGCTGGATGGTGTATTACAACCATTTGCTTGCACACTTCCTAGCTTCCTTAAGGATACAAATCATTTGTTGAGTATTGTGGATGAAGTGGAGGGGACACCTTGGTATACATGGGTGACTTGTGATGCGAGTGACCTCTACTCCTCTATACCTCATGATCTGGCATTGCAAGCATTTAAGTTTTACCTGCAGAGGCATTCAGAGATTTGTATGTATGTCCTGGATGTTTTGCAGTACCTTCTCACCCACAATTTTTTTGTATTTAATGATGAGTTTTTTTTACAGAAGCGTGGGGCAGCAATAGGGGCCAAATTTTCCCCATCGCTGGCCAATTTATGGGATGGTGGGAACGTGCTGCAATCTATGGATCTAACAATCCATTCAGGAATTACATATATTTGTTTTTTCACTACATAGATGACTTGATTTCAATTGTAGATGAACGGATTGAGTCTATGGAGTCTTTTTTGGAATACCTCAATGACAATAGTATGAATCTGCAGTTCACTGGATATAGTATGAAATAGGCTTTCTTTATGTCCACTTGAGTGCTGCAGACACTAACATTGTCACAGATCTATACAGGAAACCCTTGTCCGGCAATACACACTTGATGGCTGTTTCGGGACATCCCCAACACACCATCAGGGGGATTCCTGCCGCATCTGCAACACTCAGGAGGCATTTCAAAAACAAACCAAGGCCCTTTATGAGTGATTTTTGAGGCGAGGCTATCCTATATGTAAGTTGGACAGGGCAGTGACTATTAAAAAATCAAAAAATAGGGGTGATCTGTTGGGAAAAAATAAAACCAAGAGTCAAAAAAAGAGGATGTTCAATGAGAATAGGCTCACATTAAGCACTTCCTTCAGTTTGGAGTTTGGGGATATCAGTAATATGGTTTAAAGGTATTTACCCATTCTTTATGAGGATCAAGTATGAGCTGACCTCCTCAGGGATGGGATAAATATAGTATCGAGACGAGCACCCTCGTTGGGAAGATGTTAGGAAGAGAATCTGTGGCTAAAGTGGACTTTCTGCACCTATGCGTGCGTGTCATGGATCTGCTACCCAGCACAGGGGTCACTAAGGGTTAACAATTGTGCAGGGTGATTTCATTGATTGGAGCCAAGCTACCTTATTTAAACACCTTAGCAGCACACCGACTCTGCTGTCTGATCTACAGCATATAGTGTGTTCCTGAACTACCTGTATCTGTTCCACTGTTCCTGTGACCGGATTGCCTGACTTTGCTGATTTCTGCCTGCACCGACCTATGTACTGCCTATGACCACTCTCTTGCCTAGCCCTCCTGTACCTTGCCTGCCCGCCTGTTGATGACCCTGCCTGAACTCGACCATCCGCCTGCCTGCTCCTCTTGTACCGCACCGCCAGCCTGTTTCACGACCCAGCCTGTACGACCATTCTTCTAGTGCACGAGTGCACCAACGGACTTCTACCATCACCAGTGACCCAGTCCGACCCTCGTGCCATCCTGCACTCCCAAGCCTCCTGTCTACTCTACCAGGGGTTCCTGAGTCAGGGTCGTAAGGGAGGTTGCCCGCTGCATAAGTCAGACTCATCCACCAGGTACGTAACAGAAAATATCTATCACCTAGACTTTTCCAGCCAATTAAAAAGAAACAGTCCCCCAATTGGCTGCATTTCAGGGGCAACTATCGCTGCGGAGCAGCTGGTTGCCCTTGTTGCAGCAATGTTATTGGGGGTGATGTAGTTAGTTCCTATTCGGCTAACAAAGAGCACAAGATCCAGTCTTTCTATAACTGCAATACCAAGTATGTTGTATACATTATTAGATGCCAAATTTGTCATATACAATATGTTGGTCGCACTACTAGAAGACTGAGGGACAAATTCAATGAGCACCTCTATAGTATAGAAAAAGATAAACATAAGACCACTAATGTGGGGCGATACTTTAGAGATGCTCATGGGGGGAGTACTTCAGCAGTAGGTGTACAGATTATAGAAAGGGTTAACATGCCTAAAAGAGGTGGAAATATTTTCAAATTACTTTGCAAATGAGAAGCCTTTTGGATTTTTTACTGTAAAACGCGTAAACCTTTAGGCTTAAACTATGAGTGGGCCATCACTCATTTTCATGAATAATTATTATATGATTATATGATTGTCCCCTCTCATAGTTGATATGTGTTGGTTATACGCTCTGTTCTGGCCTATATACATATTTTTTTGCATTGTTGGGGCTGATAGTGTCTATACATGGATTTTATATATCTGATTGTTATTATTTTGTCTTATATTTGTTTATTTTTTATTTTATTTTCAATTATAGTATCATCCAATTTAGACCACTTCTGATCAGGAAGATATGTATTGTGCCGACTATGTGTCTGTTTGGTTGAAGTGCATCAGACCGTTCTACACCTTAGTCTGTATGTTGGCTTCTATGCACGAGTTTGGTTATATCCCGACATATATGCCACCTCCTATATCTTAAGAAAACATTTTAATTTATTTACATTCATTTTCAGTTTTGATTACACGGAAGCGTGGATCCATGTCAAACAAGTTTTGATCATTGAATGCCCTTGTGGGGTTTTTTTTCCCATCTTTCCATTGTGCATCTGTGGGGCATCCTCAATCGTAAGGTGGAGGAGCGCAAGGTTTCTAGTATTCACCAGCTCAGTGATGTCATCATGGAGGTGTGGAAGAGGACTCCAGTGGCAACCTGTGAAGCTCTGGTGAACTTCATGCCCAAGAGGGTTAAGACAGCACAGGAAAAGAATGGTGGCCACTCAAAATTTTGACATTTTTATTTAGGGGGTGCACTCACTTTTGCTGCCAGCTGTTTAGACATTAATGGCTGTGTGTTGAGTTATTTTGAGGGGGCAGCAAATTTACACTGTTATACAAGCTATACACTCACTACTTTACATTGTAGCAAAGTGTCATTTCTTCAGTGTTGTCACATGAAAAGATATAATAAAATATTTACAAAAATGTGAGGGGTGTACTCACTTTTGTCACATACTGTACATTTCTGACACATTGGTCTATGTAGCTTATAATATCTTCTACTAGATTTCAAATAGACAAAAAATAATGTTTTATTTTTTTTGCCAAAAAACTTTTTTTGCCAATTTGTATTGTTTTAACCCTATATCTCTTGCAACATACATGTACCGATTCCTTGGTTGTTACGATATCGACACCGGGAGTTATGTATATGTTATATGCGTTTCTGTCTGCACGTCAGGTCCATATGACTCTCTTTTGGGATTCACGTCATACAGCACTACATATGAACGATAGCCATATGAATAGTGACAATTGCAAATTGCATATTGTGTGGCTTACGTTTTGTAGTGGTATTTTATATAATGCTGTGGTTTCCCCACGCATAAATATTTGGGATATAACATGGGGATGCACATGCAGATACATTATTCATTCGCATAAACTTTATGTGTTTAATGTTCCTTTGTTTAACCACTTCTCTTTAGGCGGACGTCATATGACGTCGCTGCCTTTGAGTGGTGATATCTGAATGGTGCCTGCAGCTACAGGCACCATTCAGATATTGTTTTTTTCAGCCGGCGATTCTGCACAGGATAAAAGTGGTCTTAGCAGCAGATTCACCGCAAGATCACTTTTATCAGCGGTGGGAGAGGTGCCCTTCCCTCCCGCCGCTTTCCCATCATCTCTGCCGCTTACCGGACCTGCCGGCAGTGGCGGAGATGATCGGATCTGTCCCCCCCAATGTCCGTGAGCTGACTGACCGGCTGAAGCTGCTCACTCGGCTCCATAATACAGCAGGGCGGAAATGATGTCAGAAGTCACTTCCGCCCAACGGTCTTAAAGGGCCCTTTTTTTTTTTTTTTGGACTGTCATTTTTTTTTGCATTTTACTGTAAATATGAGATCTAAAGTTTTTTTGACCCCAGATCTCATATTTAAGAGGTCCTGGCATGCATTTTTCTATTACAAGGAATGTTTACATTTCTTGTAATAGGAATAAAAGTGATCACATTTAAAAAAAAAAAAAAAGAAAGAACAGTGTAAAACTAAAAAGTAAAATAAGTAATTAAAAAAAAAAAGTAAAGCGCCCCGTCCCGCAGAAGCGAACGCATACGTATGTCCAGCCCACATATGAAAACGGTGTTCAAACCACACATGTGAGGTATCGCCGCAATCGTTAGAGCGAGGGCAATAATACTAGTACTGGAGTTCCTCTGCAACTCAAAACTGCTAACCTGTAGAATTTTTTAAAGTTGCCAATGAAGATTTTTAAGTTGCAAAGTTTTTCGCCATTCCGCGAGCAGACGCAATTTTGAAGCATGACATGTTGGGTATCATTTTACTCGGCGTAACATTATCTTTCACAATATGGGAAAAAATTGGCCTAACTTTACTGGTTTCTTATTTTTTAACTAATAAAACTGAATTTATTAAAAAAAAGCATGCTTGGAAGACCGCTGCGCAAATACGGTGTGACATTATTATTATTATTATTATACAGGATTTATATAGCGCCAACAATTTACGCAGCGCTTTACAACTTGAGGGTAGACAGTACAAATACAATACACTTAAATACAGTAGGAATCAGAGGGTCCTGCTCGTTAGAGCTTACAATCTAAAAAGGGAAGGTCAAGAGATACACGAGGTAATAACTGTGGGGGATGTGCTAATAGAGAAGATAAATGTACAGTTGTTAGGTGGGAGCCAGATAGGCTTCTCTGAAGAGATGAGTTTTCAGGGATCGTCTGAAGGTGGACAAACTGGGAGAGAGTCGGACAGATTGTGGTAGAGCATTCCAGAGGATGGGAGAGGCTCTGGAGAAGTCCTGGAGACGAGCGTGGGATGAGGTGACAAGGGAGCTGGAGAGCAGGAGGTCTTGAGAGGAGCGAAGAGATCGGTTTGGTTGGTATTTTGAGACCAGGTTAGTGATGTAGCTGGGAGCCAGGTTGTGAATTGATTTATAAGTTATTGTTAGGATCTTGAATTTAATACGTTGGTTGAGTGGCAGCCAATGTAGAGATTGACATAGGGGTGTAGCAGATGCCGAGCGGTTTTTAAGGTGGATGAGCCTGGCCGCAGCGTTCATAATGGACTGAAGTGGGGAGAGACTATTTAGAGGTAAGCCAGTGAGGAGGGAGTTGCAGTAGTCGAGGCGAGAAATGACCAGGGAGTGGATTAGAAGCTTTGTGGCGTCATCGGTTAGGAAGGGGCGTATCTTGGAGATGTTGCGGAGGTTAAGGCGGCAAGTTTTGGATAGCGATTGGATGTGGGGCTGAAAGGTTAATTGTGAGTCTAGGATTACACCTAAGACCTTGGCGTGGGGGGACGGGTTGATAGTTGAGCCATTGATTTTGACAGAGAAATCTGGGGAAGTGGCACGTGGGGGAGGAAATATCATAAGATCGGTTTTAGATAGGTTGAGTTTGAGGGAGTGATGTGACATCCAGGCTGATATGTCTATCAGTAAGTTTGTGATGCGTGAGGAGACAGATGGAGAGATCTGGGGGGTTGAGAGATTTGTGTGTCATCAGCATAGGGATGATACTGAAAGCCATGGGAGGCAATCAACTGACCCAGGGAGGAGGTGTAGATTGAGAAGAGGAGAGGTCCAAGAACAGAACCTTGGGGGACACCGACAGAGAAAGGAAGAGGAGAGGAGGAGGTAGAGTTGTAGGTGACACTGAAGGAGTGGTGGGATAGGTAGGATGAGAACCAGCTTAGAGTACTGTCACGGAGACCAAAAGCATGGAGTGTTTTGAGGAGTAGGGGGTGGTTCACTGTATCAAAGGCAGCAGAAAGGTCCAGGAGTAGTAATACAGAATAGTGTCCGTTGGTTTTAGAAGTTATTAGGTCATTAGTGAGTTTAAGGAGAGCAGTTTCTGTAGAATGCTGAGGGCGAAATCCAGACTGAAGGGGATCGAGAAGTTTGTTCATGGTCAGATGGTCACTCAGTCGGTTGTAGACCAGTCTTTCGAGGAGTTTGGAGGCGAAGGGGAGTAAGGAGATGGGGCGTAGGTTGTTAATATTGGTGTGGTCCAGTGAGGGCTTTTTAAGGATAGGCGTGACTAGGGCATGTTTTAGAGAGTTTGGGAAAATGCCAGAGGAGAGGGAAAGGTTGAAAATGTGGGTTAGAGAATGTAGAAGAGTCCGAGGGTGAGCGTAGCATTTGCGAGGGAGCAGGATCCAAGGGGCAGGTGGTTAGATGGGTGTTCAATAAAAGTTTAGCAACTTCGCTAATACTGGCAGGGTTGAATATGGAAAGTAGTGATTGTATCTGTGGACATGGGGTGTTGAGTGGGGGTGGTTTGTGCGCATTGGAGATTTCCTCATGAATGTTATCAATCTTAGTTTTGAAGTGATTGGCAATCTCCTGGGCAGTGAGAGAATTAGAGGGTGGAGGTAGCGGAGGACAGAGAAGAGTGTTAAAGGTCGAGAAGAGTTGACGGGGACTGGATGATAATGTGTTAATGAGTGTGATAAAGTAGGTCTGTTTGGCAGTGTGGAGGCAGGAATAATATTTTAGGAGGGCAGATTTGTAATGTTTGAAGTCTTCTTGAAGCTTAGTCTTACGCCACAGACGCTCAAGAGCACGGCTATGTTTTCTAAGACTTCTGGTGTTGTCCTTTTGCCAGGGTTGTAGGGGCCGGGGCCTGAGTCTGCATGTAGTAAGGGGGGGGAGCTTGTCTAGGAAGGATGACAGGGAGTTGTTGTAGACAAGTGTGGCTAGGTTGGGGCAGGACAAGGGTGAGATTGTGTCATAGAGGTGGTCATTAGCAGAGTAGAAAAGAGAAGGGTTGAGGTGGCAAAGGTTTCTGCGGGTAACTGTTAGGTGGTTGGAGGGAGAGGAGGTGGAAGACAGTGAAAGAGTGAAACTGATAAGGTGGTGATCAGAGAGTGGGAGAGGATTGTTGGAAAGGTTGCACAGAGTGCACAGATAGGAGAAGACAAGATCTAGGGTGTTGCCGTTGGAGTGGGTAGGAGTCTGTATCCATTGCTTCAGGTCAAAAGATGAGGTTAGACTGAGAAGTTTAGAGGTAAGAGTAGTGATAGCATTAACAGGGATGTTGAAGTCGCCAAGAATGATTGTGGGGATTTCAGAAGAGAGAAAGTGAGGTAGACAGGCAGAGAAGTCATCTAGGAAACTTGATGCCGGCCCAGGGGGCCGGTAGATGACGGCGACTCTTAGGGGAATAGGAGAAAATAAACGGATGCAATGTGCTTCAAAAGAGGAGAGTGACAGAGAGGGAGGAGGGTGGAGTACCTGATAGGTGCTGCGTGGTGCAAGAAGGATTCCCACTCCACCTCCCTTCCGTCCATTTGGTCTAGGGAGTGTGTCCAGAGAAGGCCACCATGGGAGAGGGAAGCATGAGCTGTATTGTCAGATCCATGAAGCCAAGTTTCAGTAATGGCAAGGAGGTTGAGGGACTTAGTGATGAAGAGGTCGTGGAGGGCAGTGAGTTTGTTGCAGACAGAGCGGGCATTCCAGAGGCCACAGGAGAAGGGGAGGCTGGTATGAGGAATAAGAGGAATAGAGACCAAATTCTGTGGGTTGCGGCTGTAGGCAGAGGGTGTTGGGAGATGGGAGCGCCGGGCAAAGATGGATGATGGAGGCCCAGGGTTTGGGGAAATATCACCAGAGGTTAGGAGAAGCAGGAGGGTGAGTGAGGTAATGTGGGAGTGCGATTTATATGGAGGGGCATGTCTCAGAGTACTGGTGGCTCTTTCAGTACATGGATGTAGAATGAGAAAGAGTTGGTGAGAGCAGTGATAGGGAGAGGACAGAAGGCGGGGCGAAATATAAAGGCTGAGTGGTGGAGAAGAGGGGTGAAGGTGAGAGAGTTTGAGGAGAGAGGACACAAGTGCCAGAAGGAGTGGTAGAGAATGCATGTTATAGAGTGGAAGGAAAGCTGAGTAGAGAGACAGGGTCACCTGCAGTCTGTTGGGTGTTTGCAGTGTAGTTTCCTATGTATATTCGCTGAAGTGCAGAGATTGAAGTGCTGATCACTTGTAGAAAGCATCACTTCGAGAAAGCAGCCCCTGCAATGTGCTACCCCCAGCTATGTGCTGACCCCATAAGGGTGCTCAAATTTATACTGGTATAAGGGTGGGGGTGGAAGTTTGCTAATTAATCATGAGTGATTATAAGGATGCCTAGCAATCAAGTGGACCTTTCACTTAAGACAAACCAGAGATGAGCCATAAAGATAGCAGTACATAAAACTTGGGAAGACACTACAGAGAAACAAAAACATTATAATAATGCGCATAGGGCAACAGATGGAACAGGCCACATACCATAGCAAAAATACACAGATATTAAAGTAGAGTTCAGTTGAGAGTGGATGATTGCTTCAGCTGACACATACCATAGCAAAAAATACACAGATTAGAGTAGAGTTCAGTTGAGAGTTGGTGATTGCTTCAGCTGACACATACCATAGCAAAAAATACACAGATTAGAGTAGAGTTCAGTTGAGAGTGGATGATTGCTTCAGCTGACACATACCTGTGAAGGGACAGAGAATAAATGTTTACATGATGCCGAGATTGAAGTGCTGATCACTTGTAGAAAGCATCACTTCGAGAAAGTTTACAATGACCGCCATTTTATTCTCTAGGGTGTTAGAATATATATATATATATATATAATGTTACGGGGTTCTAAGTAATTTTATAGAAAAAAAAACTGTTTTTAACTCGTAAACACCGAACCCAAAAATCAGGCTCGGTATTGAAGTGGTTAAAGTTTGGATAAAATGTTTCTGGCTTTGTTTTAACAAAGGACTTTTCTTTTGCTCTTTGTCTTCCTGTTTTTTAACTTCGTATCCATATATTGTATCAATTGTGAATGATTTTAACTTTGTCTGTGTATTTGTGCATTTGTATTTCATTGAGTGGGCTCTAATCACCTCCCCAATTATGCTAGATGATGATCACCTGGAGGGGGAGTGTCTATATGTGTATTTAAATGTTGTACATTTGCACTATGTTTTGTAATGAATAAGTTCATGTTTTGAGTGAAACTTATGCATCTGCAGGTCCTTTTCTCCCACTGTCCATTCACAGGGAACCTTGGCAGCACCTTTTATGGACTTTATTATTGACCTCACTCTTTCTGATGGCTGTATCAGACATGCAAAATGTGTAGATCAGCTCCATTGAAAAGCCCCACTTCTCTAACACAGGGATAACGCTTGACTTGCCACCAAAAACATTTGTCTGATGCATTATCTCCTAGACCTCTGCCCAGCACTATCTTATGTAACTACTGCAAAGATCAATCCAGTCTGTTACAAACTTTGTCTGCCTCTGTATTTCAAGTTATGGAAATTCTTTCCATGTATAATTGATCAAACCTCTTGTCCTGGTCAAATTTTCTTTAGTCTCTAGTTACTCCCTCAGCCAATTCATCCCAAAATTACAAGGTTCGCCAAATTCTAGACTCCAAGATTTTCTGTGGAAAATCTCAGTACCTGTTTGACTTGGAATGGCTTTGGTCCGGAAGAAAGAAAAAATCAATTTCCATTTTCCATTAAAATCAGGACCTTGAAAGGTAGGGAAGACCTGTAAAAGGAGGGAAGACCTATAAAAGGAGGGAAGACCTGTAAAGGTAGGGAAGACCTGTAAAAGGAGGGGTCCCACTGTGCTCCAGAGTCTTCATGCCTTCTCCCGGCCTGCCTCCAAGCCACAGTGCAGTTCACTGTGCCTCCTCCAACTCCAAGAATACCCCTGTGAGCTCTAGAGTCCCCAAGTGTGCCTCAGTGTGTACTGTGTCATCTACGTCTACTGACTCCTAGTGCACCCAGTGTACCCCTGTGATACCTGTCCCCTCAGAAAGCATCCAATATGCTTCTGCATTAATTGAACAGTCATTTTCCCAGTGAATGGGATCCCCTGTCCCCAACATAGTGTGGCTGAAGCTAATATTAGAAAGACTGTGGTACAGGTAAAACATATTTTTAACAATGTTCTTAGGGAATAGAAAATCCAATATGAAAATTTGCCTCTAGGAGATTTCTGCATTAAGACCAATCTACTGTTCTCTCTCCTTGTGCGGGGTGCCAACTTCCTCTGTGGATTTCTGCAACCAACCTGTAGTAGGCTGTCCCTCTTACAGTTCTGCTCTATGCACAGCTTATGTGCAGCACAGTGATTATGTTATGACTACTGTTACAAGGTAATAACTGGGATTTGCAAAGGCATTTAGTGCACACAAAGTGGATTTATATCTTTAGTGGCTATTGAGGATTTATTTGAATGAACATTTTTGAGACTGGAGTTCAGCTTTAAATTGAAGCATTTTATATAGTATTTACAGACAGATCTGCTTTATCTTTGTACTGTTTAGTGCATTTCATAATTATTTTTCATGCATTTTCCAACTTAAGTTTTGGAAATTTGAAGTCTTTCACAAAGTTTCAACATACCCTGTGGCATTTTTGTCCTTCAAAGCTTAACTGCAATTTGTAAATGTTTGTGTTGTTTTTCAGTTACATGAATCTCATCTTTTGTCCCTTTTGATGTATTAACTGGAGAATTATTGAGGCTGCAACAAGGTGGAAGTTCACTCTGTACCACCAACAACTCTTGTAAACACATCAGTCTATTTCAACTATTAATTAGAAAACAGAGTCAATACATTTTGTGTACACATTTGTAGTTATACAACTATTTTTAGCATTGGAATTAATATGGTTATAAAATGTATTTAGCTTTAAAAATATGTTGTATACTGACACTATTTATGTGGTGTTGAGAAAACGGAAAATTGTATACTTACCTGACGGTAATTTTCCATCCTAGACCGTTTCTGGCGAAGGTATCCAACTATAGGGATAAATCCGCAATCCTTCAAAGGGCGAGAGAGATTGGGAATATTCTGTTCAATGGGACTAGGGTTTCCTTCTACCCAGATTTCTCTCCTGACCTTCAGAAACGAAGAGCCAAATTTGGGGAGGTGAAACGCAGACTACATCAACTCGGAATCCCCTATGCATTACTTTATCCGGCAAAACTAAAGATCACGGCTCTGGGTGAAGGCGGAGGAGGTGGAGAAGTGGTTGGAGGACAACAAGGGGAGACTACAGGGACATGCATAGAGATTTTGACGATATCTGATATGTTCCCGTAAATTTTTGAAGGGACATAGAGGGGGGGGAGGCTGTTGTCTGCCTCCTGTTCCCTGTCATCTCCCCC